>JASVEL010004116.1:0-207119 GCA_032618575.1 Nicotiana noctiflora | reverse complement strand
CTTAGGGTGGAAATTCCCTGACTTAGCTGAGTGGGCTTGAAAGGCCAATCCTATACTAACTGGGATAGGGTCGAGGACCCATTATGATGTATTATATATATATACCTATGTTGGATCGGGCTGCACGCCGCAGCAATATATGTGTTGGATCGGGCTGCATGCCGCAACAGTATATATATTGGATCGGACTGCACGCCGCAGTAATATACATGTAGATCGGACTGCACGTCACAGTATTATTGCGCTTGGGCTGTAGGAAACCCTTCGGAGTCTGAGTCTGCACACATTCTCAGTGAGCGCTGGAGTATATTATGGGATAGGGCTGCACGCCGCAGCAGTATAGTTATATATGTATATATATATTGGATCGGACTGCACGCCGCAGTAATATATGTGTGGATCGGGCTGCACGCCGCAGCATCATAGCGCTTGGGCTTAGGAAGCCCCTCCGAAGTCTGTATACACCCCCAGTGAGCGACGTCGACGTTAAACGGAGCGGGTTGTGCGCCACATCGGTATATGTATTTGTGACGACCCAAAGGGTCATCACTTATTTAATTAATCATTTCGAGCTTCGAGGCCTTGAAAACCTCATTCTATGTTGCCTCGATTTACGTGCACGATCCGAGCTTGTAGCCGGAAAGATTTTGTGATAGAAAATATGAATTCTATGAGAAATTTGGATAAAAATGATATTAATATTGATATGGTTGACTTCGGTCAACATTTTTGGTAAACGGATCCGGACCCGAGATTGGATGGTCCCGAGAGGTCCGTAGAAAAATATGGGACTTGGACATGTGTCCGGAGTCGAATTCGAGGCCTAGAGCCCAAGTTATGAATTTTTATGTGAAATTGTTTTTGATGCAATTATTAAAGGAAATAAATTAATTGACCTTGGTATCGGGCTCGTATTTTGGTTCCGACGCCCGGTACAAGTCTTAAATATTATATATGTGATTTATGTAAAGTTTGGTGACATTTGGATGTCGTTTGAGATGTTTTGGACCTTGAGTTCCAAGTTAAGAAGTTTTGAAAATCAAAAGTGTGAAAATCATGAGTTTGAGGCTCGATTTGATTAAAACGAAGTGATATTGGCGATATGATCGCACGAACAAGTCCATAATGTGTTTTTGAGGTTGTGTACATGTTTGGTTTGGAGCCCGGGGGGGCTCGGGTAAAGATTTGATAGGCCGTTGGATGAAACTCTGAATTTTTGAACTGCTGGTTTTTCACCCAGTTGTTGGCTTCGCAATTGCGAAGTTTTCTCGCAATTGCGAAGGGGGACAGGCTCGCAAATGCGAACATTCATCGCAAATGCGAAGCCCCATTTGGCCCAGCCTTGTTCGCAAATGCGAACAATTGTTCGCATTTGCGAAGGTCCCCAGTGCCAGCCTATGTTCGCAAATGCGAACAAATGTTCGCAAATGCGAACATTCCCCAACACTGCCTTGGTTCGCAAATGCGAACCATTGTTCGCAAATGCGAACACTGCCTATACAGCATGTGTTCGCAAATGCGAACATTAGTTCGCAAATGCGAACTGTTCGCAAATGTGAACAAATGTTCGCAAATGCGAACTTCCCACCCTTAGCTTATTTTTCAAACTCCAGAAATTGGTCGGGGTTCGCAATTGCGAACCCATGTTCGCAAATGCGAACACAGAGACCTGAAAAACACGAATTTGAGTCATTTCTTCACATTTTACAAAACCAAAACACCCATTTGCGATTCTTCAAGGATTTCTTCTTCATCAAAACGATTGTAAGTCACTTTTTACTTAATTCTTTCAATTCCTAACATCATTAAACATGTTTTTCATAAGAAATCAATGATTTTCATGGTAGAATTCTTGTTTTTGTTAGAAAATAGGGTTTTTCATAAATTGGGGAATTGGACCTCGAATTGAGGTCCGATTTTGAAACAAATTATATATATGAACTCGTGGGGGAATGGGTAACCGGATTTTGGTCCTAACCCCGAATTCCGACCATGTGGGCCCGGGGTTGAAATTCACTATTCATGGCAGAATGTTGTAAAAGTTGTATTTGGCATTAAGAATTAGTTTGTGGAGTAGAATTGATGATATTAAATCAATTGTGTATAGATACGGTTGGATTGGAGCCAAATTGAAAGAAAAGACATTTCCACGGATTGAATTGTTCATAAGCATTCGAGGTAAGTGTTTGTTCTATCCTAGCTTGAGGGAATAGGATTATGTGTTATGTGTTATGTGATCGAGTGCGGTGTATGGGGTGTGGTGACGAGCATCCATACACTGGCGTCTAGTATGACCGTGAGTCGTTGGAAAATGATTATTTTGAGATATATTACAGATGAAGTGTTATTGTTCTCCCTGGTTGGGACTTGTTGTGAAGATAATTATTGATTGCCCTTGATGGGACGGTTTATGAATTACTGTTTCTTTCTTTGCCCTTAACTGTGATTGTTATTTGGGTAAGGAAGAGTGATAATGCACGAAGGGTGATGCCGTGCCATGTTTAATTGATTATGCACGAAGGTTAATGTCGTGCCATGTTTATTTATTGATTATACACGAAGGTTAATGCCGTGCCACGTTTATTTATTGATTATGCACGAAGGATCATGCCGTGCCCTATTATTGATTATGCACGAAGGTTAATGCCGTGCCATGTTTATTTATTGATTATGCACGAAGGATCATGCCGTGCCTTATTATTGATTATGCACGAAGGATCATGCCGTGCCCTGTTATTGAACCATGTACGAAGGATCATGCCGTACTATGGATGTGAGGATGAGAGTAAAAGCACGAAGGGTGATGCCGTGCAATTGCTTGCTATTTCTTGAAGTGATATTACTTGTGTTTACATTATACTTTGTTTTTCCTTGTGAAATTATTAACTGTGATTAATTGTTGAATTCTTTAAGATATTCCTTATTGTGTTAATATTTGATTATTCTTGTTATTTTGTGGTACACATATATATATTGAATTGCACAGGTTTATGTGGGTGTCTGGTCCTAGGCTTGTCACTACTTCGCCGGGATAGGCCAGGCACTTACCAGCACATGGGGTCGGTTGTGCTGATGATACACTTCTGTGCGTTTTTGCACGAGTCCAGGTTACGATCAGGAGCAACAGCAGCAGTAAATCGATTGAGTGGGAGTTGATCATATTTGAGACCGAGGTAGCTTGCAGACGTCCGCAGGCCCGGCGTCTCTCTCTTTATTATGTTATTTGCTGTAGTCTCTTTGTTCCGAGACAAACAGAATTATGTTATATTTCCTTCAGACGTTAATGTGTAGTATTCCATAGTAGTTCGTGAGTTGGTGACTCCACGTCTTGGGTAGAGGATTTCAGTATGATTTTCATATTGTAATTAGTTACTTCTATTTCGATAAAGTATTCCGCATATATTTAATTGAAATTGTGTTAAAAACAGGATAGTATGAATACAGTGGCTTGCCTAGCTACCACGAGTAGGCGCCATCACGATCCCGATGTTGGGGGAAAAATTCGGGTCGTGACAGTATTGGAGCGGGCTGCACGCCACAGCATTATACTTATTCATATCCTTATACATACTTAAATACTTATACATTATAGGCATATGTATATATCATAATACATTGAGATGGATGCATGCCGTAGCGGTACGAGTGAGGATTTAGTGAGTGTGGGACCTTGTTGAGATAGATGTGGACTGGAGGTCAGAGTACTCGCTGTAGTGATGACTTACCTGTGGGGGTTTGCCTTAGAACTGTTTAGTGATAGTACAGAAGTTCTTATTTTCAGTTATTGTTTATTATTATTACTCACTGAGTTGAAATATACTCACCCCACTCCCTTGCACTTTTTGTGCAGATTCACAGGTGCTCGAGAGCAGTTGAGTTGTTGTAGCTGCTTACTCATATCTACTTTTGCGGATACTACGAGGTAGCTGCCGGCATCCGCAGAACCTGTTTTCTCCTTCCTTATCATTTTGTTGTTTTCATTTTTCCTAGACTTGTTTGTATAGGATGTTTATTCTGTAGAGGCTCAGACTTGCGACACCACGATTTGGTTGGGACCGTATTTTGTAGGGTTTTACTTATACGCTTATCATTTTGATATGATCATTTGCTATTTAAGTTTAACTCGATTAATTGGAATTAATAATTGGCTGGTTTAATAGATATTATGGTCGGGCTTGCCTAGCATTATGTTGGGTGCCATCACGACCAGGGTTTGGGTCGTGACATTACGTTAGGTAAAATATTTAGGAAGATCATCATATATTGTCTCCTAATAATGCTCGACTATTTTCCCAGAACTTTGATCAACAATATTAATCCCAACTCTCTTAGGATGGTTGGCCAATAAATTGAGCATTACCTTTACCCTAGCCGTACTCGGTCGTGTTCTATCCTGAGTTGCTTTTGTCTACTGCTAAAGGCTTTCCCACTGCTGAAGCTATTGAATTGGTGACCTTTTTGCGAAAAAAAAATTGCAGGCAGATCAGCCATAGAAATCCAAACAACTGCTCTCGATGTTTCTTCACGCGGATTAAATCCTAACGTCCATGGAAATGATCTAAAGAAAAATTCTGCAGAAGCTTGGTAAGGTGATTTCTTTAGCTGTTTTGCTGTATTTTTGGGCGATATTTGAATGTGCTTTGCTGTATTTCTGGGCGATATTTGCAGCTATTGTAGATCTAGTTGTCCTGAACACCTGCCTTAGAATGTAATATCTGTGTCATTTTGTCCTTTGAATATTCTAACTGTTTCTACTTTGCATACATCTTGGGTGATTTAACTGTTTCTGCTTTGCACACTTCTTGTCCTCTGAAGTACTTTTCAATGGCATTTGAGATCAGTACACTCTAAAGTCTATGCCATGATTTTGGTTCAAATATCAAATACAGAACTAAGAGATTTCTTCACTAGATCAGCAGTCATTTTTTCAGGATACGGATGGATAGTATATATAGTAGCTATTGCTCTATCTGCAGCAGCATACCATATATGTTGAGGAAGCCAAAAGCCAGTAACTAAGCTTTCTAAGATACTAAATACGCGACTTCCGTTAGTGGATAACAGTTTTTTCCTGTCCTCTTCAGACAACCTCTGAATAGCAAGACATGCTGTCCTAGCAAGTAAAGGTTCCACTTTTGCCCAACGCCCAAAGCCTATGTCAATGATGTCTTGTAGGTGAGAGCTGAGAACAACATTTGATGTTTTTGCTGCCATGCATACAATAGATAAAGCACCACGACTTTGATCTGCAGTTGTTCCAGCGATATTGAAACAGAAGAAATCCCATAATACTGACAACTGCAATATTAAATGAATCATTATTAAAGTTTTCCCTTAAGCATTAAGCAACAAAAAAATGAGTGAGGTATCAGATAAGTAAAGCCTATCCATTTGTTATGAGGATGGTTTTAATTCACATTAAATCAAAGTGAGTTGAGGAAAGGAAATATAGCTTATTGAAATCAACAGTGTTGACACTTTCAATTCATGACAGAGATATTAAGCTTATAACATCGTGTTGATAAATAAAGGAGCTTCTAAGACATTAACTACTCCTTGTATGAATGAGAAAAGAAGAATAACCTTTGAAGCTTTTTCATCACCAACTCTGTTAACTATTGACTCTGTGATTACTGATAGTTTTCTATTTGAAGTGAACAACTTGGTCTTTTGTTATATCTGGAGAACCACTTGGTCAAATAGGTGTTGAATCATAAGGAGGCTGAACACAAAGGTAGTAGGTTTTGCCTCTCTACCTTTTCTTTTCATACTTCTCCTTTTTCCAGTAATATGTACTCATCTTATAGTACTTCGCGTCAGCTTTTTTGGATCTGGCAGAGATTTTAATTGTCATGAATCAAGGAGGGTGTTCAAGTAAAAACAAAAAAATATCCAACCACATTCCAGCTGGATCACTTGCATCTTTGCGAAACCAAAAGCTTTCGTCGTTGACAACAAAGAAAACCTCTCAAGCTATCAGGTCTAATGAAAATGAAGAAAGACAATCAGAATCTCGATCACTTGCATTTTTGCGAAATCAGTCATTGACAACAAAAAGAACCTTTCATGGCAATGAAGAAAGACAATCAGAAGCTGAGAAGGTTCCACAAAGATATCAACTGCAAGAAAAAGTGCGGCAAGTGCCATTGATTTCTACCTCTTCTACAACACAAGGAGTACAAGAACAAGTGCGGCAAGTACCAATAGATTCCATCACTCCTACAACACAAGCTGTGCATGAACCATCTGAGGATTGTACCGATCATGAAGAAATTGAACAATCTGAGGAACCAGACAAGTATATATAAATTTAATCATAAATTAACTAATAGTGGTGATTGGTGATATACTTGTTTTGTATTAGTGCAGGCCCTTCTGTGCCAAAAAGAAAAAGAGGCCCTACTCAAATGCAAAGTGTGTACGGTAGGAAGGACCATAAAATAATCGTGCTAAATGAGTTCAATCAACCTATTTGTCCCACTAAGGAAGTTGTGAAAGAGTTGGGTAGCTTTCTCGGCACATTGGGAAGGAATGAGGCCTTTTGTCCTCTTAATGTATTTGATTGGAGGAAAGTTGACAAAAAAGATGATATTTGGAAATATGTCAAGGTATGAAGTTCCTAATGTTCAATAAGCGTCGATATTTTACATTTTTTATATTAACCGAATTGCACTAAATTTGTAGGAAAAATATGACATTCCTGAAGAGGCGAAGAATTGGGTTTTTGATTCAATTTGTACTGCTTGGAGAAAGTATAAAAGTCAGTTGAAGAAAAAAAACTTTGATACATATGAGAATGACGAGCTTCGAATGCAGAATAGGCCACAAAATGTTCCTGCATCACACTTTAAAGATCTTCTTGACTATTGGAACTCCGATGCCGCCAAGGTAATTACATCAAACATTTGCCAACTCTGTCTGCTAGTTTACTGTGGGCACAACACAATACTAATAAATAAAGTCTAGTTACTGCTAGCAAACGAAAATAATGCAAGAAAAGTCTGTTTAAAGTTGTATGACAATGTAGGAATTGAGAACCAAATAAATAAAGATACTATAACCAAGTCCCTTTCCATAGAATGTTGCAGTTCTAGGGAAAGTCTGGTAAACGTTTAAGGCTTTCATCTTCTTGAAATTCACTCAGACATACAGAACATTAACAAAAACAGATTTGAATGTGAGGTTAACTGAGAATTATAACCATTAACAAAAACATAAAATGAATAGAACAGTATAATGAGCAACATTGCATACTCACTGTGTAGAGAAGTTTGGGTTACAGCTCCCATTTGAGATGATTGTTGAACAGATTTTGGCAGACCCTTTAGTTTTTGGCTACTGAGTTTACTTTAAAATAGGATGGATGAGCAAAATTGGTTATAAAATGTAAAAAAGATTCTCCTTGTATGATATTCCACTATAAAAGAAATAGTTATGTCAAGTTGACACAGAAGAAGGATTTAATTCAGAACGTGACAGAATCGTGTTTCATACTTTAAATTTCTTTCCTTTTGCTCATATCTTCTTCTTCTTCTGTTATTCTTATTCTCTTCTTCTTCTTCTTCTTCTTCTTCTTCTTTTTCTTCTTCTTCTTCTTCTTCTTCTTCTTCCTCTTCTTCTTATTCTTCTTCTTCTTCTTTTTCTCTTCTTCTGTTCTTCTTCTTCTTCTTCTGTTATTAAAAGTGCTCCATTTTATGCTGTTGTATGCTCTGTTTTCTGCAATTTATGCCCCGTTTTATGTTTTTTTGCAATTTATAAGTGAGTTAACTGTTATTTTTCTTTGGTTGTTGATTATAGTAACTCGAACATGATAACACTTCAAGAGTTTGGAGATCTTGTTGAAGAATAGGATGTTGCTTAACAGACTGTGTACGTTTAGTATGAATAATGTTTGCTTTTTTATTTGCAGAAAATATCTGAAACCAATATCGAAAATCGAAAAAAATTGAAGCATCCACACACTGCTGGAAAAACAAGTTTTGCTCAAATCATCGAGGTTTAATTATTTTCTTTAAGTATGAACTTGCTCACTTTGAATGGAAACATTATTATACAAGTTTTCTTTTTTTACTAGGAGAAAAGGAAGGAAATGGCCGATACTTCAGATAGTCTATCAAGTAAAGATATATTTGTGGCCACAAGAAAAAGAAAATCCGATCGGGTATACAAAAGCTCTTATGAGAGTACAATGAGTAAAATTGTAAGAAATTTTTTTTTAAAGATTATCGTGATTGTTTATTTGTTCTTAATTATCGACCTAGTTTTATTTTACTTATACTTTATTCTCTTGCATTTGGTTTGTAGGCTTAAATGGAGAAAATACAATCCACTCAAGAAAGTGGAGATGGTATTGATTCAGTTGACGTTTTTGCATCAGTGATAGGACCTGAGCACCCAGGTCGGGCAAGATTGTATGGACGAGGAGTCAACAAATCTGTCTTAAAAAAAGAAAAAAGAAGATTTTGGATCCTCTATAAATGCTATTGATGAGAGAATGGAACAAAAAATGGAGGAAATGGAAAAGAGGATGCAACAAAAATTATTGGAAAAGCTCAATGCACAAAAGGAAAAAATGCTGGAAGAGTTGAATGCACAAAAGGATGCTATGGAACAAGATATTACGATGACCGTCGTTACACGACTTCAACGTCTCAACCCCGATTTAAGACTTGATCCTGACATGCTAATATTCAGTGCTCGTGCACCTGGAGAAGCTGCTTCTGCATAACAAGGTGCTATTCAACCAATCAATCATCCATCCGCGGGTAGTAACAACCAAGGTACATGTCTTCATATCACAGTAGCAGTTGTTATACTATCACATGGGTTTCAGAATAGCCTTGTAGATCCATCTATGTTTATATACTCATCTGGGGTCAATATTTTCTTATTATTATATATGGATGACATTGTACTTACTAGCTCTAATGATCCCCGCTTAATATCCTTATTTTCTAGATTACATAATTGTAACGACACGGCCGGTCGTTTTTGAAATTTACGCCCCGATCTCCAATTTAACTGCTCCCCTAAGTTCATTTCTACTATTGTAGTTTGTCGGGAGGTTCGGTTATAGAATTTGAAGCGCTTTGGGATACTTAGTCCCTAAATGAGAGCTTTATAGTTGAAAAATGGCCCGCATTTGGAACAGTGTTAAGACGAGCTTGGAATGGAAATCCTATGGTTCCATTAGCTCTGTTAGGTGATTTCGGGGTTGGGAGCGCATTCTGAATGTATTTTGGAGGTCTGTAGCTCACTTAGGATTGAAATGCCGAAGTTTGAAATTTTTGGAAATTGGATCGATAAGTGAGATTTTGATCCGGGTGTCGGAATGGAAGTCCGATAGTTGCAGTAGCTTTGTTAGGTGATTTTGGATATGTCTGCAAATTTTTAGGTCATTCGGACATTGTTTGGTCAGGTTTTTGATAGCATATAGATTTCAGAAGTTTAGGATGAAACTTAGGGTTGAATTCGCTTTGATTTGGTGATTTCCATTTTTAAGGGTGTGTTTTTATGATTGGAACAAGTTTGTATCTTGTTTTGGAGTAGGTTGGTGGTTTTCGTTGGGGTCCTGGGGGTCTCGGGATGAATCCGGGGGTCCAATCGGTCTTATTCATGCACTTTAGAAATGCTGTTAACTGATAGTATGTGCTGCAGACGAATGCTCTATGCGATCGCAATGGGCTGATGCGATCGCATAGAAGGTTTTGAAGAAGGCTAAATATTTGTTCTACGCAATCGCGGGCAAGGCTATGCGATCGCATAGCTTTGGAAGGTTGTGCTCTGCGATCGTGTATAGTCCTATACGATCGCATAGTGTATAGAGTAGGGGGTCCCAGGCCTAGATTTTTGTTCTATGCGATCGCGGAGCAGGGTATGCGATCGCATAGGTTTATTTTGGTGAGCAGTGCGATTGCATTGAGGACTATGCGATCGCATAGAGTAGTTTGGCAAGGGTTCAAAATTTGTTCTATGCGATCGCAATAGTTTTCATGTGATCGCATAGAGTCAAAATGTCTGGCAGTGAATTAAAGTCCAGAACAGTCCAGTCGTGGGGGAAAACCCCATTTTTTATTTTTAGCGAGAGAAACTCATGGGAAATTGCTAGGAATTCATCGGGTATTCATCGGAGGTAAGTTTTATGGCGTAATTACGTTATTTTGTCATGAAATATTTGAGTATTTCACTATTAATGGAAGATTAATAGGGGATTTTAGCCCTAGCCCTAAATTATGGTAAATCATCGATTTGAATAGGCAAACGGAGTTCGATTTTGGTAAATTGTATATCCATAGACTCGTGTTGATAAGGAACCCGAATGTGTAACTTTTGTAATTTTTCGAGAAGCGTACCGAAAGTTAGGTTTTCACAACTTGTGGTTTTTGGTCTATTTCGAATTGTTTCGATTGGGTAATGCCCAATTGGCCTATTTTGATGTATTTCTATTGATTTTTGATCAAATACTACACTTGTGGAGGCCGATACTTGTGGCAAGAGAGTTGTCTCTTAGCGGTTTTGTACCGGAGTCGAGGTAAGTGGCTTGTCTAACCTCGTGTGGGGGAATCTTCACCCCTATGATATTATGTGTTAATTTAAATGCCTTGTACGCGAGGTGACGGGCGTGTACAAGCGAAGATTGTTGGAACCCACCTTACTTGAATTGTCCAATTAGTGATATTTCTGTCCTTAGCTGATTAAATTGTGAAATTTACCTGATATTCGTTAGAAAAACATGATTAGATAGGATTTATCTGTCTAAATGCCTAATTGTCTTACTTTAAATTCTTGATAATTGTTGGCACTGGTTTTGGTGAAGTTGTAGTTATGCATATCATATTTCTCTGTGCGTTCCTTTTTATTGTTTGTGTTGGTGGACTGTGGGTTTAATTCCCGGAGATCCAAGGGCTGTGGATTCGATTCCCAAAGGCTCGGAGTGGTATTGTTTGTGGACTGGGGGTTCGATTCCTGGAGACCTGGAGTTTATTGATATATTAATTGAGATATAGACTACGGGTTCGATTCCCGTAGATCCAAGGGCTGCGGGTTCGATTCCTAGAGACCCAGAGTTTATTGATATATTTATTGAGATACGGACTGCGGGTTCGATTCCCGAAGATCCAAGGGCTGCGGGTTAGATTCCCGGAGACCCGGAGTTTATTGATATATTTATTGAGATACGGACTGCGGGTTCGATTCCCAGAGATCCAAGGGATGCAGGTTCGATTCCCGGAGACCCGGACTTTATTGATATATTTATTGAGATATAGATTGCGGGTTCGATTCTTGCAGATCCTGGGATATTGAGATACGGGTTATGGGTTCGATTCCCGGAGATCTAGGGATACTGATATTGGGACACAGACTGGTTACTTAGAGTCTCGCTGATCGATACGGAGACGTATGTATTTATCTACGAGAGGCTATGTAACTGTTTAGGAAACTTTTCAATTCTTTGAATTCCTTATCGTGCGCCATTTATTCAGTTGGAGCCTATGTCATATGTTCTTTTGCATCCACTCGTGTATTGAAATTGCGCACTCGATATCAAGTATGCGCCGACGGTTCGTGACGCTATATAGGGATTTCAAGGCAATTAAGGATTTACTCAACCATTGTTACCGCACGTCATCCATATCGATAATGCAAGAGAATTGAGAGATCTTCAATTGTGCATATGGGGGTGCACTAGGTTCTGACAGTCGGTAGATAAGTACGGTCTTGAGAAGGTTTACTTAACTGCCTAATCGTCACAATAATGGTAGAATCGCAAGGCGGATGTAGATCTAAAAATAGTTGGTGGTAATAAAGACTATATGGTTCATATGAGATATCTATTTAGCGAAGGATTCAGCCAGCAAAGATACTGGGGGAAATGAGTTTGACTGTCTTAAGAAAGACATATACCAAACGAATGTCTTGGGCTGTCTTATGATGAAGACGTACAAATGATAAAGGCTATTATCATGGAATAGAAAGATGTATCTTATGGCTTTGTGCCAAGTGAAAGGATTTCACTATCAACGATCAAAATTATGGGTCATGTGTCATATCAGATTTGGCCTGAGATGTATTTAGGTGCTATTCAAAAAGTTCTTTAAAACTTGCGGATGGGCAAGAGTTGAGGCTCGTATGGTATGATGTTGGGACTTTTGATGTTCCTGTGTCCCTAATAAATTCTACCTTTCATTTGTCAGCAGGGAAGATTCCGGCGAGGGCTACATGGTGCTTCGTAGGTATGAGAATCACAGTATGTCTTAAGTTGTCGCGGTAAAGGATGCTCGATGCATGGAGCGAGAAGATGTTTGTTCATATTGGGATGAGGTCATACCTTATGGTGTCAGAGTGCTAATAGAGCACAGGTGGTTATATTCGTTGGGTCAAGTGAATTGCAGTTGAATAAGAGTAAATGACTTGAGAGAATGTTTCTAATGTGTTCGAGAGTTGTGTAATAGTGGTCTTGAGCTAAGTGGGAGAGTCCCATCGCTTACGATTAGGTCGCATGGTTAATTACCTGTGTGAATTCTGGGTATTAGCATTAATGGGCTATTGCAGCTACAGAAAAGGACCATGAGTGGTAATTGAGTATATGAATTGTTGAATGCATGTTATGGTCAGCCTTACTGGCTCACGTTCAAACTTGAGGGAGGATTTATGATTTACGCCTCGTATAGGTGCAGGTTGCGAGGGAAGTGGTTCCGCTGGGGGTTTTATCGAGAGGGTATTCATATGTTATAAAATTTAGTAGAGTTGGTTGCGTACTGGGGCAAGTCAGGGCCGGATGGCTCTCAATAGCGGTCCTAGTGAATTCAAGAGGTAAGGTGTGATGCCTGATAATACTGAGACTATAAGTACAATTGGGAGTCAAATTTTTGAAGAAACTTATGAAGAAGGGCACAAAACATTCTATGATGTTTTGACTTGTGGTGTAGCATTTGAGAGACATGAAATGGTCGTCGTTCCTGAGATAACATGGCCTCATGATTTAAGGTCACTCGGGGTGAGTGCGGTTGGAATAAGTTAGGTATTGAAGGGAGATATTAACATTTCTAAGGCAATCCAGGATGAACTGGAAGGAAGTAGATTGATTAGCCATAGTTGAGTTGGCATATTGGTGTCAATGATCGGTTCATGCAACGTGATCGAGTTATGCATGTGATTTGTGGCGGTGCATTTGAGACTGGTCAGCTGCAGTGATTGATGTTATTCTAAAGTATTCTACTGTTAGGGGCCTATTATGACTAGACAGATCTCGGGAAGGGTTATGGTGGTTTGGACAACTACTTAGAGATTGGCATATTCGATGGTTATGAGAATTCGCCTGTATGTTGCTATAGTTCTCCTGAAGTGAGTTAATTGAAAAGCCTTATGTGATGAAGTATTAGCCTATCGTCAGTTCTAGAGTTGTGATGGAAATAGTGTCAATCGTATATCGGCACGTGAGGTGCAGTGAGTGGTATGGAATTTGAAGTAAGGACCAAGGTCATAGTTTGGTCAATGAATATGATATAAAGAACTTGGATGAGCAGGAAAGGAGTTTCAGTGTTTTGAGTAAGATGGGTATTAACGTCAGTATCACATGAGAATGGTGTTCTATGAGAAAGGCTTTGCATCATGGTTCAGGACTCGTGATCGCTTTTTAGTGTTAGTGCAGCCGGTGGTTTGAATGTGCAGGCCCGTTTAATTATTCGGAAGATGGTGGGAGCTTGTCCCACAAGAAGATTTTATAGGTGTGACATGTAGTCACTTGATTTGGTTAGAAATTTAAACCAAGTATGAGGATTTTGGTGATATCATCCATTTGAGAATTTATGCCTGGAGGGCACTCTGTTTATTGGGTTATAGACCTGTAAAATATTATTGACTTAGCTTGGCACGACCAGGATAGACTTAAGGTCGGTGGACAGATTTAAATGTGGAAGTGAGCCTTACGTCAGGCCAGTTGTGTTAATCTAAGCAATGCACTCCTTATGGAGGGATAGTCGTGGTCTTATTTCGTGGTTAGTTAATTCATGTAAAGATATATTACATCGTACGAGTTGTGAGACGACTTGGTAAATTCCTTATGTGTTGAGGTTCCGCTCAGCGGTGATGTTATATGAGCATGATGGATCTTGAGACTTAGATTATGTATCGCACCTCAGTTGTGCTTGAGTTTGTAGCCTATAACGCTATATATTTCCTTGTGAACAATATTATGCACCTTAGTGTGCTCATGACCGATATTCAGTATTTTGATGTGATGAGCTATTCAGCTCGACGTATGGCTCCTTGTGTAAGTTTTATATATGGGTCGAGTGGCACGCCGCCATGGTTATAGTGTTTGGATTGGGTGGCACGCAGCCATGGTTATATTGTTTGGATCGGGTGGCATGCCACCATGGTTATATTTCTTGGATCGGGTGGCACGCCGCCATGGGTATATTGTTGGGATCGGGTTGCACGCCGCAATAGTGTGATGTTTATTTCAGTGTCCATATTTGCTGTTATGTGTTCTGTTTCCTATTTTCTGAGGAAGTCCATGTTAGGGTGAGAGTTGAATAGTTCTTTATAATGTCCGCCTTCCTTTTCTATCAGTTACGAATTAGTAGCCTACTGGCACATTGTGTCTTCTTGCAGGACTTTTGATTATGTCTGAGGTGGCTTATCGCCTGAGCAGCTCATACTGGGTGAGATGACGTTATGGGATTTGGGGTTAGTGAAAACTGATCATATGAAGTATATTGTAGAGAAAAAGATCATTCTCTGGTTTAGTACAAGGTAATGGATCTTGTTAGGAGTATATACCCAATAAACTGTTGATTCAGTGGTTGGTTATGGATATCGGCACATCTCTTCCGTCGTGTCAGTATTGTAAAATTTAGAACAAGACCTATGTAGATCATGATGTGCAAAGGGAGCATCTGATTTGTTAAATTTTGGCTGATTTGGTCATAAAGTATTATCGTGGTCCTATGGATTTTGTGTTGCAAGGTAAGATTCCAGCAAAGTTATGCAGTCATGTTTGAGGACGGCATGTGAGGAATAATGGAGTGATCTCTTGATAAAAACAAGCCTGACATAGAATCCCGATGTTGGAATTAGGCTTTAAGACTTATTTATTTGAACAAAAGGGAATATCTTCAGATTATATCAGACTAATGTGCTCAGATGAGTCCGAGATTCATTGTCCCTTTGAGATTTTGAGGCATGTTGGGGAGGTTGCTTATGAGCTGGCCTTACCTCCCAGCCTAGTCGAAGCTATCCTATATTTCATGTCCCTATGCTCCGGAGATACCATGGTAGCAATCGCACATGTTGGGTTTCACTTCTGTTCAGCTATACGAGGATCTGCCTTATGTTGAGGAGCCAGTGGCCATCCTGGACAAGCAAATCAGGAAGCCAAGGTAAAAAAGCATCACTTCAGTAAAGTTCCAGTGGCAGGGTCAGCCGGCCGAGGAGGCGACTTGGGAGACCGAGTAGGATATGCGTAACCAATACCCTCATCTTTTCACCACTCCAAGTATGTTTTCTATACTCGTTTGAGGATGAACGAATCTCTTAAGTGTGGGAAGATGTAACGACCCGACGGGTCGTTTTTGAAATTTACGCCCCGATCCCTAATTTAACTGTTCCCCTAAGTTCATTTCTGCTATTGTAGTTTGCCGGGAGCTTCGGTTATAGAATTTGAAGCGCTTTGGGACACTTAGTCCCTAAATGAGAGCTTTATAGTTGAAAAATGGCCCGTATTTGGAACAGTGTTAAGACGACCTCAAAATGGAAATCCGATGGTTCCATTAGCTCCGTTAGGTGATTTCGGGGTTGGGAGCGCGTTCGGAATGTATTTTGGAGGTCCGTAGCTCAATTAGGCTTGAAATGTCGAAGTTTGAAATTTTGGCGAATCCGAACGATAGGTGAGATTTTGATCCGGGGGTCGGAATGGAATTCTGACAATTTCGGTAGCTTCATTATGTGATTTTGGATATGTCTGCAAATTTTCAGGTCATTCGGACATCGTTTGGTCGGGTTTTTGATAACATGTAGGTTTCGGAAGTTTAGGATGAAACTTAGGCTTGAATTCGCTTTGATTTGGTGATTTCCATTTTTAAGGGTGTGTTTTTATGATTGGAACAAGTTCGTATCATATTTTGGAGTAGGTTGGTGGTTTTCGTTGGGGTCCCGGGTGTCTCGGGATGAATTCGGGGGTCCAATCGGGCTTATTCATGCACTTTAGAAATGCTGTTAACTGATGGTATGTGCTGCAGACGAATGCTCTATGCGACGCAATGGGCTGATGCGATCACATAGAAGGTTTTGAAGGAGGCTAAATATTTGTTCTATGCAATCGAGGGCAAGGCTATGCGATCGCATAGCTTTGGAAGGTTGTGCTCTGCGATCGCGTTTAGTCCTATGCGATCGCATAGTGTATAGAGTAGGGGGTCCCAGGCCCAGCTTTTTGTTCTATGCGATCGCGGAGCAGGGTATGCGATCGCATAGGTTTATTTTGGTGAGCAGTGTGATCACATTGAGGACTATGCGATCGCATAGAGTAGTTTGGCGAGGGTTCAAAATTTGATCTATGCGATCGCAACAGTGTTCATGCGATCGCATAGAGTAAAAATGTCTGGCAGTGAATTTAAGTCCAGAACAGTCTAGTCGTGGGGCTCATACGCAAAAACCCCATTTTTGAGTTTTAGAGAGAGAAAATCATGGGAAATTGCTGGAAATTCATCGGGTATTCATCGGAGGTAAGTTTTATGGCCTTATTTCGTTATTTTATCATGAAATCTTTGAGTATTTCACTGTTAATGGAAGATTAATGTGGGGTTTTAGCCATAGGCCTAAATTATGGTAAATCGTCGATTTGAATAGGCAAACAGAGTCCAATTTTGGTAAATTGTATATGCATAGACTCGTGTTGAGATAAGGAACCCGAATATGTAACTTTCATAATTTTTCAAGAAGCGTACCGAAAGTCGGGTTTTGACAACTTATGGTTTTTGGTCTATTTCGAATTGTTTCGATTGGGTAATGCCCAATAGGCCTATTTTGATGTATTTTCATTTATTTTTGATCAGATACTACACTGTAGAGGCCGATACTCGTGGTAAGAGAGTTGTCTCTTAGAGGTTTTGTACCGGAGTCGAGGTAAGTGACTTGTCTAACCTCGTGTGGGGGAACCTTCACCCCTAGGATATTATGTGTCAATTTTAATGCCTTGTACACGAGGTGACGGGCATGTACATGCGCAGATTGTTGGAACCCACCTTACTTGAATTGTCCAATTCGTGATATTTTTGTCCTTAGCTGATTAAATTGTGACATTTACCTGATATTCGTTAGAAAAACATGATTAGATAGGATTTATCTGTCTAAATGCCTAATTGTCTTATTTGAACTTCTTGATAATTCTTGGCACTAGTTTTGGTGAAGTTGTAGTTATGCATATCATATTTCTCTGTGCGTTCCTTTTTATTGTTTGTGTTGGTGGACTGCGGGTTCAATTCTCGGAGATTCAAGGGCTGTGGGTTCGATTCCTAGAGGCCCGAAGTGGTATTATTTGTGGACTGCGGGTTTGATTCCTGGAGACCAGGAGTTTATTGATATATTTATTGAGATACAGACTGCGGGTTTGATTCCCGGAGATCCAAGGGCTACGGGTTCGATTCGCGGAGACCCGGAGTTTATTGATATATTTATTGAGATACGGACTGCGGGTTCGATTCCCGGAGATCCAAGGGCTGCGGGTTCAATTCCTGGAGACCCAGGGTTTATTGATATATTTTTTGAGATACGGACTGTAGGTTCGATTCCCGGAGAACCAAGGGCTGCGTGTTCGATTCCCGGAGACCCGGAGTTTATTAATATATTTATTGAGGTACGGACTGCGGGTTCGATTCCTGGAGATCCAGAGATATTGAGATACGGGCTGCGGGTTCGATTCCCGGAGACCCAGGGATAGTGATATTGGGACTGCGGGTTAAATTCCCGGCGATCCTGAGTTGTTGGATATAGAGAGGGACTGTGGGTTCAATTCCCATAGGTCCTAGACTTGTTGATTTGAGTTTATGTTGTGTTGGTTACTTGTAGTTAGCTAATCATAGTCGGTTGTAGTAATTACTTCATTGTTGTTATTTCAGATTCATTCTTACTTATTCCTGCTTATTACTGTTTTGATCATTATGTTATTGTTTTATCGGTAGGGCCCTGACCTTCCTCGTCACTACTCTATTGAGGTTATGCTTGGCACTTACTGAGTACCGCCATGGTGTACTCACGCTACTCTTCTGCACAATTTTGTTGTGCAGATCCAGGTACATCGGGTCAGGCTCATCTCAAATGATTTAGCAGCATTTCAGGAGACTTGAGGTATGATCTGCTACGTCCGCGGATCCTGAGGGTCTCCTTCTATTCTCATTAGTGATAGCAGTTACTCTCCCTTATTCACGTTGTTTACACATTCTTGATGTATAGAGCCACAATTGTACTCTTCTTTTAATCTGTGTTGCCTGTGGGTTTTCGGGTCTTGGTAGTATGTTGCCTAGTGGTATTTGGCGAAGTGTATGTGCCGAGCGGCACTTATTACATTTCATTCATATTATTCCGCTATTATCTTATCTTTTATTCATGAAATTGTATATTCCGCATCGCGTCAGGCTTACCTAGTCACGAAGACTGGGTGCCGTGATGACAGGTTCACGATTGGTGAACCAGGGTCATGACAATAACTGTTAGTTTTCTATTACTGATCTTGGTGATCTTCATTTTTTTGGTTATTCATATCACTCAGTTGGTGAATGGTTTGCATTCCCCTCAAGGTAAGTATGCTCGAGATATTCTTGAACATGTTGGTTTGTTACGGTCCAACCATGTCTCCATTCCATCTTCTTTTGATCTGGCACTATTTAGCGCTCTACTATTGTTGGTTGTTCTTTATACTGCAGTCTAATAGGTGCTTTAATTTACAGTACTCGACCTGACAATGTTTTTGCAATAAACACAGCTAATCAACACTTATATAATCCTACTTCTACTCACTCTGTTGTTGGTACTCTTACTGCATATTCTAATTCTGATTGGGCTGGTTATTCAAATATTCATTGGTCTACCACTGGATTCCTGCTTTTCTTTGGTCAAAATCTTATATCTTAGTCTTCTAAGAAATGACATACTATCTTTCGTTCTAGTACCGAGACTGAGTATCGAGCCATGGCTCACACTGTAGCTGAGGTATTAGGGATCCAATAGCTGATACGAGAGTTATGTATTTTTCTCTTTGCCATGGATCTTAAATTAAAGACAATTATTTAATTTATGTCTGACATGGATCATATATACGAGAGTCCATCTGCTGTATTTGCAAAAAGGCAATTGTTTCCTTATTGCCAGGAATATGTCTAACTACTCTTCATATCACAGTAGCAGTTGTTAGCTTGCTGTTGCATGCTTTTCGGGTTCATCTTTGTGGCGGATGTAGAGTAGTACTAGCGCCAGGTTCATCCGAACTCATAAATTTTGACATGGATCATAAATTAAAATTATAACAAATGGTAGGTCGAAATCCATAAGTTCAAAATATAATGAGTTCAATGCTAAGAGTCTTAAGGTCGAACTCATAGAGTCTAAATCTTCGATCGGACGCTGGCTAATCTACCTTTATGTGTCTATCTAGCTTTGTCCTTGCAGGCTGTCTAGTTTGCTGGTATGTGCATGTTTTTTCTTCCTTTTCTTTTTAGATTTAAATGCCATTTTCAACTTGTTTTTCCAAAAGCCAAAGTTTACACAGGATGTCTCCCTACACTAAACCTTTCAACTGTAGAGTTAAATAGCAAATGTTTTATCTTTTAATCCATTTTGCAAATCTCACTTTATACTACTCTTTTGTAGGTGGAGTAGATGAAGAGATGGAAGACTGTGGGAGTGATGAAGATCAAGACCTTACTTGAATTTTGAATTGTTGATTGTTGTAGATGCATGTGGCGGTTTCTAGGAATGTTTGTTATCAAAACATTTTAAAACTTTTGATATTGAAATATCTTATTATTATTGGTTTCATCACTATCTATGGATTTATAATTAACTTGTCCGACAATTTGGATTATCAAAAGTTTTATTATGTGTTTATATAAATTTTAGTGTTTTATAGTTTATTGTATATTTACGTAAAATCTTTATTTACAACAGGGGCACTTTTTTTAATTCAATTAAATTGTAACAGGTAGCAAAATCGTTGCCACATGGTCTGAAAACCGTTGCCATAGGGTCTGGAAACCGTTCCAAAATCATATAAAACCTGTTGCAATAGGTAGATCACCGTTGCCATAGGACCTGCAAACCGTTCCGAAATAATCTAACAACCGTTGCAATATGTTAATGAACCGTTGCCATAGTATCTACAAACCGTTCCAAAACAATCTCTAAACCGTTGCAATAGGTAGTTTAACCGTTGCAATATCTTAATGAAATCGTTGCCATTTCTATTATACATGTAACAGATTTGATAGATATAGTAACGGTTTAAGACCGTTGCATTTAACTGTACAGTAACATTTATTAACCGTTGCAATTGATAGGAATAATCGTTCCAACATGAGGAGGGAAAACCGTAACAATAGACTATGCTATAGCAACGGATATTGAAACTGTTCCATAAACTCTATGGCCACGACAGCACGTGGAACGGGCATTGAACCGTAGCAGTATATCTATGGCAACGATTGTCTTTCCTATTGTAACGGTTTTCTTTCCTATTGTAACAGTTTTCCCTACGTAGCCATAGGTCAATTTTCCAGTAGTGAGGTCGAGTTTTCTTCCAATTTTTGAACGGGAAGAAGCTTCTGAGGCGATTTTTAAGAGAGAAAATCAGTGGGTATCACAGAGGTAAGTGATTTAATTATTAAAACATATTTTTGGGTGATTATAAACCACAATCCCATTCTTTAATTCATGAAAACAGTAGAAAAATAGGATTTTGGGGCCTGGAATTATGAGACCTTTAGGGGTCGATTTGAGGGGTCAAACAGACTCCGATTTTAGTGTTCTTTATATGTACGGATTGGTGGCGAGATGAGGAATCCGTTAGTATAATTTTCAAAATTTTTTGACCAAGCGGGCCCGGGGTCGGTTTTATAATTTTTGGACAGCATGTTAAAAACACTTTAATTAGGTAATTGGGCTGGTTTGTAGAGTAGAATTGATGATATTAAATAAATTGTGTATAGATACGATTGATTTGGAGCCAAATTCGAAAGGAAAGGTATTTCTTGAGGATTGAGTGGACTATAAGCCGTCGAGGTAAGTGTTTGATCTATCCTAGCTTGCGGGAATAGGAATAGAGTATAATAACTTGCTAATTGCTAAATGATCAAGTGCGGTGTATAGGCGTGGTGACAAGCATCTATAAACCGGAGTCTAGCATGACCGTGAGTCGTTGTTGGTACATGTTGTGAACTAATGTGGAACTCTACTAAGTTATATTATTGAGCCCTTGCCGGGTTGTGAAGGTTGTGTTATTTTTCCCTTGCCAGGACCTTATTGTTGTTGTAATTGTTCCCTTGCGGCGACCTTATTATTGTTGTTGTTATTGCTCTCTTGCTGGACCTTATTATGTTGTTGTTACTCCCTTGCCAGGATGGTACTTATTGTGAGCACGTGATTTTATCTTTATAAGAGAAATACTCCCAAAGATTCAAAATAAAACAATTTTAGTTCGCTTCTAATTTTTTGTGAATTTTATATTACTTTTCTTGAATTATTTGCATTTATCTGTGCATAATTTGTCTAAATAAATAAAAATACAAAAATAAAATGTGTTGCATTTGTATATAAAATCAAGTTTACAATTAAGAATAATTAAGTTTGTTTTACAAAAATGAAAAATTATAAAAAAAATATGTATTTTTGCATTTTTCGCATTTAATGTCCAAATTGTACAATTTTATTTCTATTATTGTTTAATTTTATGTGATATTTATTGTTAGGAATTGATTAGTATTTTAAGAAAGTTTTGGTTTTTATAATTTAATCTTAACATTTTTTATTTTATTAATTAGTAATAGAGATAGAGCAAAAAATAGAAGAATAAATTCGGAATTGGGCAAATTTTTGAATTAACCCCAAGCCCAAACCAATTCTACTAAATCCAAAACCCCTTGACCCAAGCCCAACCACCCCCATCCGATCAAACACACCACCTTTGTTATTTTACGATACACTAACTAAACGTAAAAATAAAAAAACCTAAACACACAAGCCTCCACCCTATTTTTCTTCTTCCCTTTCTTCTTCCTCTCTTCTTCTTTCTTCCTCCCCAAACCCCTTACCAGCTGCCCCCAGCAGCATCAGCGCCGCCAACCCCCCACCCTGTTGCCCGTCCCCCCCCCCCCCCCCCCCCCAAATTTTTCTGTTTTTTTCTTTCTCTTTCTTTCTTTGATTTCTCGAATATATATATATATATAAAATTCAAATTCAAATTTTTACTAAATTTAGCTACATATTTGCAATTTAGCCTATTAAGGACAATACTAAAAAAATATTTATAGCTAATGAAGTAACCAATATTAACTAATCCGATTAATTAAAGAGTAACTTATTCTTATTTCAATTATTAAACAACTTTGACATTAACAAACATGTTTATACTAATACTATCTAATAACCATATTGAAGCAAATTATTATTACTTCAAAAACCCTAATTATTCAAAGTGATAGAAATTTACAGAATAGTAATACATAAAATAACTTAAACACAATCAGTAAAAGAAAACAAGGAAAAAGCTAATAATAATTTCAAAACTTCCATTCTTCATGTGTATTCATTTTTTAAATTTAAACACAATCGGTCATGTACATGATATGATAAAAATAGAAGAATATAGGATTGATCAACACAACAATAGGAACAACGCAACAACAGTGGTGGAAGCAAAATAACCTAGTATCGGAATTTTAATAAAAAAAAACCAGTAACTAAGAACTGAACTTGATAATATATTTTGTAAATCAAAAACTAACTCTCGTTTTCTTCTTAAATTTTTTTTCGTTTTGTTTTTTTTCTTAATTATTGATAATTCTCTTAATCTTTTATCTCTTTTGATTCTTACTTCTGATATTTTTCACTCTTAAAACTCTCTCAATATTTTTTCTCCTCATCTTTAACTTCTGATTCGCTTCTTATATATAAGTAAGACATCTTCCTCTTTAATTAAAAAACATACCACTATAAATTAAATAAGTAAAAGAAAGATTCCACTTTCTTGAACCCCACAATGGACTACTTTATTTTAATTATACTTTAAATTCCACTACACTATGTTTTGTTCCCCACTATACTTATTTTATTAATACTTTAGCAGCCACTATAAAATATTTTGTCTTCCACTCTAATTTTAATAATATTTTAACTAATTGTCAAAATACTTTAATTCAAATAATAATCTAAATTTTAATTACCAAAATAGCCCCGAAATTACTAAAATTTTACTATTCTTACATTGTCAGCTATAACCAATTCATCTAAATCAAACAACCAATTATATCAATCTTAACCAATTCTTAATCAAACTTAAACAACATATTCAAACTAAATGAAGAACAACAATCAATCTGGAATTATTTTGAACATTCATAACAACTATTCTTCAGATTCAACAATAACAAAAAATTATAACAAACAAATAGATTTTAATTACTACATTCAGATTCAACTTAACAAGATCCAACAAAACATTCCAATTTCTAGCTTATCTAAATTTTAACACAACAATAAACATATTCAAATCACTAAAACTCAATAATTAATTTGAACATCAAATTAAATCTAACAACATTATAAGCAAGATAAAAGATTCAAGTGATTAACTAAAACATTTCTATGTTAAAAACTAAACAAAAACAAATGATTAAAGCACAAAAAATGAAGAAATAATGTCACGACCCAAACCCCGATCGTGATGGCGCCCAACATATTACTAGGCAAGCCCGACCATATTATCCAATTTACCAGCCAGTTATCAATTAATTAGATCAAATAACATTAACAGTCTGTTTTCATATCAAAATATTAAGTGCGGAAATAGAAACAAAACAGAATACAGCCCCAACAAAATCGTGGTGTCAGAAGTCTGAGCCTCTACAGATGAAATATCCTATACAAACAAGTCTAGGCAGAATGAATAAAAACTGAAAATAAGAACACTTATTGTCACGACCCAAACCCCGGTCGTGATGGCGCCCAACACAATGCTAGGCAAGCCCGACCATATCATCTCTTAACCCAGCCAATTATTAATTCCAATTATTCAAATTAAACTTAAACAGCAAGTGATCATATCAAATGAAAAGCATGATAGTAAGAGCATACAAAGTACGGTCCCAACCATATCGTGGTGTCGCGAGTCTGAGCCTCTACAGAATAAACATCCTAACACAAACAAGTCTAGGCAAAATGAAAACAACAAGATAATAGGGATGGAGAAAACTGGCTCTGTCGACGCTGGCAGCTACCTCGTAGTCTCCGCAAAAGTAGATAATAATCAGCAGCTACAATATCTCAACCGCTCTCGGGCACATGTGGATCTGCACAGAAAGTGCAGGGGAGTGGGGTGAGTATATTTCAACTCAGTGAGTAACAATAATAAACAATAATTGAAAGTAAGAACTCCCGTGCTATCACTAAATAGTTCTAAGGCAACCCTCACAGGTACGTCACCACTATAGTAAGTACTCTGATCTCCAACCCACGCCTATCTCTACAGGATCCCACACTGATCAAACCCTCACTCGTACCCCTACGGTGTACAACCATCTCAATCTATGAAGACATATACATATGTCTATAATGTATAAGTATTTAAGTATGTATAAAGATATGAATAAGTATAATGCTGCGGCGTGCAGCCCGCTCCAATACATATACCGCTGCGGCATGCAGCCTGTTCCATTTAACATCGACGACGCTCACTGGTGGTGTACAGACTTCGGAGGGGCTCTCTGGGCCTAAGTGCTATGATACTGTGGCGTGCAGCCCGATCCACACATATATTACTGCGGCGTGCAGTCCGATCCAATGTACATATATACATATATAACTATACTGCTGCGGCGTGCAGCCCGATCCCATGGTATACACTAGCGCTCACTGAGAATGTGTGCAGACTCAGACTCCGAGGGGGCTCCTACAGCCCAAGCGCAATAATACTGCGGCGTGCAGCCCGAACCAATATATATACTGATGCGGCGTGCAGCCCGATCCAATATGTATACTGCTGCAGCGTGCAGCCCGATCCAATATGGGTATATATAAATAATACCTCATAACGGGTTCTCGACCCTGTCCCAATTGGTATAGGATTGGCCTTTCAGGCTCACTTAGCTAAATCAGGGTGCTACCACCCTAAGTAGTCTATCTCTCATAGTACACATCTAGTACTGGCTCTTTGTATGCTATTCAGCTAGTTTTACGGCTGAGTGTAGGTTTCCAACATGGTATAGGGATCACCTAGCTCTACAAGTTCCCTAATGCTCTACAGATCGGCACAAGGCCCCAAACATGGCTATTAGCCCACTTGCAAAATTACAATCTCATTATCAGTCATAAAACACAGTTTACTATAAGCCGGGAAGGACCAAGTCCAAGTCCCCAATCACAATGTCACCACGCCCGTCACAAGATGCATGTTCCATCTCAACATAGCACTGTAAAGTGCTAGTACGGGGTTTCAAACCCTCAGTACATTATTTACTATCACCACTCACCTCGAACCGATAGAAGCCTCAGTCCGCCTTGCGCTTGCCTCGCGAATCGATCTCCTCGGATGCCAAATCTGCTCAAAATCAATGGTAATACATCAATATATGCCCAATTCACGTAACCCATATGATATAACCCAAATTGCATCAAAACCCACAAAGTTGTCAAAATATGACTTTTGGTGCGCTTCTCGAAAATTTATAAAAGTTACATATTCGGAACCCTCGTCTTAATACGAGTCTATGCATATAAAGTTTTCCAAAATCGGACTCCGATTGCCCACTCAAATCGATAATTTACCAAAACCCTGGCATAGGCTAAATTTCCTCACAATTTGATCCAATTTCCGTGAAATAAAGGAGGATTTCAAGATAAAAACGCGTAAAGGAACCATAAAACTCACCTCCGATGATAACCCGATGATCTCCCAGCAATATCTCGTCCAAATCGCCCAATTCTCCTCTCTAAACCGAGCAAAAATATTTTTCACAACTTTTGAAATTATCCCTTCTGTTATTTTTATCACAGGAGCGATTTCCACTCCTGCGATTCCTCACTCGCTCCTGCGAGTCCGCTTCTGCGGACATTTGTCCACTTCTGCGGTTCCATACCCAGCCGCCCAGTCCAGCTTCTGCGGTCCAGGTCTCGCACCTGCGAGACCGCATAAGCGGACTGGGCTCCGGTTCTGCGAAGTCTCCCCGGCTGGCCTACCTTCGCTCCTGCGATCATGGGCTCGCTTCTGCGAGCCCTCCCCTGCGCGTCCTGGGCCTCTTCTGTGGAAATGCCCAACCAGCCCAAGCTCGCTTCTGCGAGAGAAAATCCGCCCCTACGCTTCCGCTTCTGCGGTCCCCAACCCGCAGAAGCGAAAATAGTAGAAGCCAAAAATCCAGACCTGCAATTTCATGTTTTTCTCCCGTTTAACCTCCTGAAATCACCCCGGGTCCTCCGTGACCCCAACGAAAGCCACAAACATACTCCATAACACCATACAAACTTGCTCCAATGATAAAATCACATACTTTAACACGGAATAACCTCGAATTCAAGCAATTCAAGCCTAAATTTCCATCCAATTTCCGCAACCGACATTCGACCAAAAACCGGACCAAACGACCTCCGAATGACCTGAAATTTTGCAGGCACATCCAAAATCACCTAACGAAGCTACTGCAACTGTCAGAACTGCATTCCGACTCCCAGATCAAAATCTCACCTATCGATCGGATATCGCCAAAATTCAACTTTAGCCAATTCAAGCCTATTTCTACACCGTACCTCCAAATTCAATTCCGATCGCTCTCCTAGCTCACAAATGACCTCCCGGAGCTGACCGAATCTTCAGAATTCGATTCTGAGCTATCTAACTCACAGGTCAACATCCAACTGACTTTTCTCAACTATTCCTTCTTCTAAGAGACTATTTGTCTCATTTCTAACTAAACTCAATCCAGATTGACTCAAACTTACCTAACATGCATATTACAACATTAACAAGCAGATAATGGGGATAACAGGGTGATAAATTACATGATAACGGTCCGGGTCATCACATTCTCCCCAACTTAAGAAAACGCTCGTCCTCGAGCGGGTCAAGAAACATACCTGGAGACTCAAATAGGTGGGGATATCTGCTCCGCATCTTCTACTCAACCTCCCAAGTAGCCTCCTCCACGGGCCGACCTCTCCATTGCACCTTGACTGAAGCAATCTCCTTGGACCTCAACTTTCGAACCTGTCTACCCAGAATAGCCACTGGCTCCACATCATAAGATAGATCACCATCAAGCTGAATGGTACTGAAGTCTAATACATGAGGCGGATCCCCGATGTACTTTCGGAGCATAAACACATGGAATACTGGATGAACGCTGGATAAGCTGGGTGGCAAGGCCAACTCATATGCCACCTCTCCAACCCTCATGAGTATCTCAAAAGGACCAATGTACCTGGGACTCAGCTTCCCCTTCTTCCCTAACCTCATGACACCCTTCATGGGTGAAACCTTCAGCAATAGTCTGTCACCAACCATAAAAGACAACTCTCGAACCCTACGGTCTTCATAACTCTTATGGCGAGACTGTGCTGTGCGAAGCCTCTCCTGGATCAACTTTGCTCTATGCAGAGCATCCTGAACTAACTCAGTCCCTATCAATCAATCCTCACCAGGTTCAAACCATCCGACGGGAGATCTACATCGTCTGCCATACAATGCCTAATATGGGGCCATCTGAATACTCGACTGATAACTGTTATTGTAGGAAAACTCATCAAGTGGCCATAACTCATCCCACGAACCACCAAAGTCAATCACACATGCTCGCAACATATCCTCCAGGATCTGAATAGTGTGCTCAAACTGCCCGTCTGTCTGGGGGTGAAATGCGGTGCTCAACTCAACCCGCGTACCCATCTCTCGCTCAAATGCTCTCCAAAACTGAGAAGTGAACTGAGTGCCTCTGTCAAATATAATAGACACTGGGACCCCATGCAACCTGACAATCTCCCGAATAAAGATCGCTGCCAACCACTCTGATGAGTAAGTAGTACTAACTGGGATGAAATGTGCGGACTTAGTCAGCCGATCAACAATCACCCATACAGAATCAAACTTCCTCGCTATCCGAGGGAGTCCAGTAACAAAATCCATGGTGATCCTCTCCCATTTCCACTCGGGAATAACCATACGCTGGAGAACACCGCCCGGTCTCTGATGCTCATACTTGACCTGCCGGCAATTGAGGCACTTAGCTACATGCCTAACAATATCCATCTTCATTCTCCTCCACCGGTAGTGCTGTCTCATGTCTTGGTACATCTTTGCGGCACCTGGGTGAATAGAATACCGCGAACTGTGTGCCTCCTCAAGTATCAGCCCCCGCAAACCATCTACATTGAGCACGCATATACGGCCCTGCATCCTCATAATACCATTACTGTCGATAGTCACATCTCTAGCATCATTACGCTGCACTCTGTCCTTAAGGACAAGAAAATGTAGGTCATCATACTGTCGCTCCCTGATGCGATCATATAAGGAAGATCGGGAAACCACACAAGCCAACACTCGACTCGGCTCCGAAATATCCAACCTCACTAGCCGATTGGCTAGGGCCTAAACATCATAAGCAAATGGCCTCTCCCCAACCGGGATGAAAGCTAGGCTGCCCATACTAACCGCCTTCCGACTCAAAGCATCGGCCACAACATTGGCCTTCCCCGGATGATACAAGATAGTGATGTCATAATCTTTCAGCAACTCCAACCACCTTCGCCGTCTCAAATTAAGGTCCTTCTGTCTGAATAAATGCTGAAGATTGCGATGATCCGTGTATACCTCACATGAGACACCATACAGGTAATGCCTCCAAATCTTCAAAGCGTGAACTATGGTTGCTAGCTCTAAATCATGAACATGGTAGTTCTTCTCATGGGGCTTCAACTGTCGAGAAGCATAAGCAATGACCGTACCATCCTTCATCAACACACAACCAATGCCAACTCCTGAGGCATCACAATACACAATATAAGGATCTGAAGCCGACGGCAGTATCAAGACTGGTGCTGTGGTCAGTGCTGTCTTGAGCTTCTGAAAGCTCTCCTCGCACTCCTCGGACCATAAGAAAGGAACACCCTTCCGAGTCAATCTAGTCAAGGGTGAAGCAATAGAAGAGAATCCCTGAACGAATCGGCGATAATACCCTGCCAATCCCAGAAAGCTACGGATCTCAGTAACTGAGGTCGGTCTGGGCCAATTCTGCACTGCCTCGACCTTCCTCGGATCTACCCGAATACCATCACGGGACACCACGTGTCTTAAGAATGCCACGGTCTCAAGCCAGAACTCACATTTGGAAAACTTGGCATACAGCTTCTCCTCTCTCAATCTCTGCAACACAATGCTCAAGTGTCGAGTATGCTCCTCCTGGCTACGAGAGTAGACTAGAATGTCATCAATGAACACAATCACAAATGTATCCAGATAGGGCTGAACACACTGTTCATCAGATGAATATATGCTGTTGGGGCGTTGGTCAGCCCAAAAGACATCACAAGGAACTCATAGTGACCATATCTGGTCCTGAATGCAGTCTTCATAATGTCGGACTCTTTAATCTTCAGTTGATGGTAGCCTGAACGAAGATCAATCTTCGAGAATACCCTAGCTCCCTGGAGCTGATCAAATAAATCATCAATACGAGGCAGAGGATACTTATTCTTCACTGTAACTTTGTTCAGCTGCCTGTAGTCAATACACATCCTCATGGATCCATCCTTCTTCTTAACAAACAGGACTGGTGCACCCCACAGTGACACACTCAGCCGAATGAACCCCTTATCTAAGAGTTCCTGGAGCTGCTCCTTCAATTCCTTCAGCTCAGCTGGTACCATCCGGTATGGAGGAATAGAAATAGGCTGAGTGCCTGGCACTAAATCGATCCAAAAATCAATATCCCTGTCCGGTGGCATTCCCGGCAGATCTGAGGGAAACACATCAAGAAAGTCTCGCACAATGGGAACAGAATCAATACTGGGAGTCTAGGCCTCGACCTCCCGCACAAATGCTACATAAGAGAGACATCCCTTCCCAACCATTCGTTAGGCCTTAAGGAAGGATATTACCCTGCTAGGTACATACTCAGTCGTGCCTCGCCATCGATCCTCTGAACGCCCGGCATAGCCAAGGTGACTGTCTTAGCATGACAGTTCAGAATAGCATGACATGGAGATAGCTAGTCCATGCCCAATATAACATCAAAATCGATCATGTTGAGAAGCAACAGGTCCACTCGGGTCTCCAGACCCCCAATAGTGACCAAACAGGACCGGTATACATGGTCTACAATAATAGTATCCCCTACCGGGGTAGATACATGCACCGGCAGCTCAAGACACCCTCGGGTCGTGCCCAAATGAGGAGAAAAATATGTGGACACATAAGAATAAATAGAACCAGGATCGAACAACACTGAGGCATCTCTGTGGTAGACTGAAATAATACCTGTGATAACTGCATGAGAGCAACAGCCTCAGATTGGCCCTGGAGAGCATAGCATCTAGCATGTCCGCTTGATCGGTCTCCCCCTCGAGGGCGACCCCTAGCTGACTGACCCTCACCCCTAGCTAGAGGGGCGGGTGCTAAAGTAGAAGGACCAGATGACGAGGGCTTCCCCTCTACAGATAAGATCTAGAAACAAGACGGGGACACTCCCTACGGTGGTGCCCAAACTCTCCACACTCGTAGCAATTCCCCGGTGCTGGGGACTGAGACTGATAAGGACCCCTGGTGCTAGAGTGGCCAGCTGATAAACTATACCGAGATGAACCCTGAGTAGATGGGGCCTGTGAAGAACTCTGAGCTAGCATGGCACTAAGAGATGGCTGGCTTTGGTGCGAACCTTGATAACCCTGTCTAGAAGACCATCTGCGACGATCGGAGCGACCCGACTGTGAAGATTTGAAAGAGCGACCTCGGCTCTGCTGACTCTAGCCTCTGATCTGAGTGCCACTGGAACTAGTTGAACCTCGAGGCCTCTTGGCCTCCCTCTCATCTCGCTCTCTACGACGATTTGTCTCTATGTCGCGAGCAATATCCACAGCATCCTCAAATGTACCACTCAAAACCCTCTCCCGAGTCATCAATACGAATGGGATAAATGAGGCTGTCCATAAAGCGTCTAATCCTCTCTCTGTCAGAAGGAACCAACCACGGTGCATATCTAGACAACTCTGTACATCTGATCTCATACTCTGACACTTATATGTCCCCCTGGCAGAGACCCTCAAACTGCCTACGCATCTCCTCTCTCTGAGATTGAGGCACCCACTTCTCCAAGAACATAGTGGAGAACTCTGGCCATGATAGTGGTGCTGCCCCTGCTGGCCTGCGGCGCTCATAAGCCTCCCACCAGGCGAAGGCTGGCCCCTGGAACTGAAAGGTAGTGAAAGATACCCCAATGGACTCCAATATCCCTACCGTACGAAGCATCCGACGGCACTTGTCCAGAAATCCTTGGGCGTCCTCGCCCGGAGCACCAGTGAACACTGGAGGAGATAACCTAGTGAACCTCTCGAGACGACGCTGCTCATAGTCCATCATAGCTTGGACCCTGTCCCACTGAATCTGATCCGCTGGCTGAACCGGAACCACAGGATGAACTGGAGGAGCCTCTGGTGTCTGCAAGCCCTGCACTGTTGGCTTTGGAGTACGTGCTGCGGGGGTCTGATGACCACCCCCGGTCCTGGATGTAGCTGCCGCTGTAGTAACTGAAACCGCCTGTGCCAGGCCAGTGCAAACTGCTAGTATCTGAGCCAGGGTCTCTTGTAGACGCGGAATGACAATGGGCACGGCTGGTGCCTGAACTGGTGCTGCTGGCACCTCTACAACTGGGGGCTGTGGGTCAGCTGGTACTGCATCAGCTGCCTGACCTCTGCCACGACCACGACCTCTAGCAGGTGGTAGTGGTGGTCGTCCTCCCCGTCCGAAAGCTCGAGTTCTCGCCATCTGCGAGAGAATATAATGTCAAAGTTCAGTTCAAGTCAAAAGTAATCGCACGACAAGAATTCCAAGAATTGAAACTTTTCCTAAAAGGTTTGCAGCCTCCCGAGGATAAGTACGGGCGTCCCCGTACCGATCCACGAGGCTCTACTAAACTGGCTCATGACTCACGAGACCTGCTAACCTAGGCTCTGATACCAACTTGTCACGACCCAAACTCCGGTCGTGATGGTGCCCAACACAATGCTAGGCAAGACCCACCATATCATCTCTTAACCCAGCCAATTATTAATTCCAATTAATCAAATTAAACTTAAACAACAAGTGATCATATCAAATGAAAAGCGTGATAGTAAAAGCATACAAAGTACGGTCCTAACCATATCGTGGTGTCATGAGTCTGAGCCTCTACAGAATAAACATCGTAATACAAACAAGTCTAGGAAAAATGAAAACAACAAGATGATAGGGAAGGAGAAAACAGGCTCTGCGAACGCTGGCAGCTACCTCGTAGTCTCCGCAAAAGTAGATAATGATCAGCGGCTACTATATCCCAATCGCTCTCGGGCACCTGTGGATCTGCACAGAAAGTGCAGCGGAGTGGGGTGAGCATATTTCAACTCAGTGAGTAACAATAGTAAACAATAACTGAAAGTAAGAACTCCTATGCTATCATTAAACAGTTCTAAGTCAACCCTCACAGGTACGTCATCACTATAGTAAGTACTCTGATCTCCATCCCACGCCTATCTCTACCAGAACCCACACTGATCAAACCCTCACTCGTACCTCTACGGTGTACAACCATCTCAATCTATGGAGACATATACATATATCTATAATGTATAAGTATTTAAGTATGTTTAAAGATATGAATAAGTATAATGCTGCGGCGTACTGCCCGCTGCAATACATATACCAATGCAGCATGCAGCCCATTCCATTTAACGTTGACGGCGCTCACTAGGGGTGTATACAGACTTCGGAGGGGCTCTCTGGGCCCAAGCGCTATGATACTGCAGCGTGCAGCCCGATCCACACATATATTACTATGGCGTGTAGTCCGATCCAATGTATATATATACATATATAACTATACTGCTATGGCGTGCATCCTGATCCCATGGTATACACCAGCGCTCACCGAGAATGTGTGCAGACTCAGACTCCGAAGGGGCTCCTACAGCCCAAGCTGAATAATACAGCGGCGTGCAGCCCGATCCAATATATATACTGATGCAGCGTGCAGCCCGATCGAATATGTATACTGCTACGGCGTGCAGCCCGATCCAATATGGGTATATATAAATAATACCTCATAACGGGTTCTCGACCCTGTCCCTATTGGTATAGGATTGGCATTTCAGGCTCACTCAGCTAAATCAGGGGGCTACCACCCTAAGTAGTCTATCTCTCACAGTACACATCTAGTACTGGATCTTAGTATGCTATTCAGCTAGTTTTACGGCTGAGTGTAGGTTTCCAACATGGTATAGGGATCACCTAGCTCTACAAGTTCCCTAATGCTCTACAGATCGGCACAAGGCCCCAAATATGGCTATTAGCCCACTTGCACAATTATAATCTCATTATCAGTCATAAAACATAGTCTTCTATAAGCCGGGAAAGACCAAGTCCAAGTCCCCAATAATAATGTCACCACGCCCGTCAGAAGACACATGTTCCATCTCAACATAGCATTGTGAAGTGTTAGTATGGGGTTTCAAACCCTCAGTACATTATTTACTATCACCACTCACCTCGAACCGGTAGAAGCCTCAGTCCGCCTTGCGCTTCCCTCACGAATTGATCTTCTCGGATGCCAAATCTGCTCAAAATCAATGGTAATACATCAATATATGCCCAATTCACGTAACCCAAATGAAATAACCCAAATTGCATCAAAACCCACAAAGTTGTCAAAATCCGACTTTTGGTGCGCTTCTCGAAAATTTATAAAAGTTACATATTCGGAAACCTCATCTCAATACGAGTCTATGCATATAAAGTTTTCCAAAATCGGACTCCGATTGCCCACTCAAATTGACAATTTACCAAATCCCCGGCTTAGGCTAAATTTCTTCACAATTTGATCCAATTTCCGTGAAATAAAGGAGGATTCAAGATAAAAACGCGTAAAGAAACCATAAAACTCACCTCCGATGATAACCCGATGATCTCCCAGCAATATCTTGTCCAAATCGCCCAATTCTCCTCTCTAAACCGAGCCCAAATGTTTTTCACAATTTCTGAAATTAACCCTTCTGTTATTTTTATCACAGGCGCGATTTCCGCTCCTGCGATTCCTCACTCGCTCCTGCGAGTTCGCTTCTGCGGTTCCATACCCAGCCGCCCAGTCCCACTTCTGCAGTCCAGGTCCCGCACCTGTGAGACTGCATAAGCGGACTGGGCTCCGCTTCTGCGAAGTCTCCTCGGCTGGCCTACCTTCGCTCCTGCGATCATGGGCTCGCTTCTGCGAGCCCGCCCCTGCGCGTCCTGGGCTGCTTCTGCAGAAATGCCCAACAGCCCAAGCTCGCTTCTGCGAGAGAAAATCCGCCTCTACGCTCCCGCTTCTGCGGTCCCCAACCTGCAGAAGCGAAAATAGCAGAAGCCAAAAATCCAGACCTGCAATTTCATGTTTTTCTCTCGTTTAACCTCCCGAAATCACCCCGGGTCCCCCTGTACCACAACGAAAGCCACAAACATACTCCATAATACCATACGAACTTGCTCCAATGATAAAATAACATACTTTAAGAAGGAATAACCTCGAATTCAAGCAATTCAAGCCTAAGTTTCCATCCAACTTCTGCAACCGACATTTGACCAAAAACCCGACCAAACGACCTCCGAATGACCTAAAATTTTACAGGCACATCCAAAATCACCTAACGGAGCTACTGCAATTGTCGAAATTCCGTTCCGACTCCCGGATCAAAATCTCACTTATCGATCGCATATCGCCAAAATTCAACTTTAGCCAATTCAAGCCTATTTCTACACCGGACCTCCAAATTCAATTCCGATCGCTCTTCTAGATCAAAAATGACCTCCCGGAGCTGACCGAATCATCAAAATTCGATTTCGAGCTCTCTAACTCACATGTCAACATCCAGCTGACTTTTCTCAACTATTCCTTATTCTAAGAGACTATTTGTCTCATTTCCAACTAAACTTAATCTGGATTGACTCAAACTTACCCAACATGCATATTACAACATTAATAAGCAGATAACTAGGATAACAGGGTGATAACTCACATGATGACGGGCCGGGTCATCACACCTGTAATATCACTAAATAGTTCTCAGGGGAACCTCACAGGTAAGGCATCTCTACAGTGAACAAATCCTATTTCCAGTTCACATCTGTCTCACAACGGTCCCACACTAACCTAGTCCTCACTCATACTGCTGCGGCGTGCAGCCCGATATATATATATATAAGGATATGAATAAGTATAATGCTGCGGCGTGCAGCCCGCTCTAATACATATACCGCTGCAGCGCGCAGCCCGCTCCATATAACGTCGACGGCGCTCACTGGGGTGTATACAGACTTCAGAGGGGCTCCCTAGGACTAAGCACTATGATGCTGCGGCGTGCAGCCCGATGCACATATATATTACGCGGCGTGCAGTCCGATCCAATATATATATATATATGGATATACTGCTGCGGCGTGCAGCCCGATCCAACAATATATAGTAGTGCTCACTAAGAATGTGTGCAGACTCTGAAGGGTCTCCTACAGCCCAAGCGCAATAGTACTGCGGCGTGCAGTCCGGTCTACATGTATGTTACTGCTGCGTGCAGTCCGGTCCACATGTATATTAATGTGGCGTGCAGTCCAATCCAATACATATAGTGCTGCGGCGTGCAACCCGATCTAATATAGATATATATAATATCATATAGTGGGTCCTCGACCCTATCTTAGTCAATATAGACTTGGCCTCTCAGGCCCACTCAGCAAGAACAAGGAATCCCACCCTAGGTAGTCTCTCTCAAAGTACACATCTAGTACTAGCTCACGATATGCTATACAGCTATAATTACGGCTGAGTGTATGTATCTCGCATGATATAAGGGTCACCTACCTCTACAGGCTTCCCTAATACTCTACAGATCGGCACAAGGCCCCGAACATGGCTACAAGCCCAATTACACAGTTATAAGCTCAAACTCAGTCATAATACACAGTAAAAATATCAATCGAGAAGGACCAAGTCCAAATCCCCAGTCACAATGCCACCACGCTCGTCACATGACGCGTGTTCCATCTCAGCATATCACTGTATAGTGCAGGTACGGGGTTTCAAACCCTCAATACATCATTTTTTACCACCACTCACCTCGAACCGGTAGAAGTCCTAGCTCGCTTTGCGCTTGCCTCGCAAATCAATCTCCTCAGATGTCAAATCTGTTCAAAATCAATGAGAATACATCAATATAGGCTAATTAGACATAACCCAATCGAAATAACTCGATTTACACCAAAACCCATGAAGTTGTCAAAATCTAACTTTTGGTACGTTTCTCGAAAAAGTTACAAAAGTTACATTTTTTGAATCCTTATTTCGACATGAGTCCATACATATAAAGTTTATCAAAATCGGACTTCGTTTGCCCATTCAAATCGATGATTTACCATAGCACAAGCTTAGGGCAAGAATCCCCCATTAATACACCCCATACCTCCATTTTCAAGTGTTAAATTCATAATTTATCAATGTAAAATCAAAAATTGGGTCCATAGCTGTTTACCCGAAGAACCCTCTTGAATTTCTCCTCAAAATCACCCAAGCCGTCTCTTAAGACCAAGCCCTAAATGTTTTTATGACTTATGAAATTTCACCCTTCTGTTTTCCTTATCACAGACGCAATTTCCGCTTCTGAGGTCCTGGACTCGCACCTGCGAGTCCGCTTCTGCATCCAATTTGTCACTTCTGCGACATTATACTTAACCGTCCGCTTCCGCTACTGCGGTCCAGGTCTCGCACCTGCGAGACCGCATAAGCGGACAAGGATTCGCTTCTGCGAAAGTCCACCATAAGCTGAAACTCAATCATAATACCCAGTAAGACTATCAATCAGGAAGGACCAAGTCCAAATCCCCTGTTACAATGCCACCACGCTCGTCACATGACGCGTGTTCCATCTCAGCATAGCACTGTATAGTGTAGGTGCATGGTTTCAAACCCTCAATACATCATTTATTACCACCACTCACCTCGAACCGGTAGAAGTCCCAGCTCGCTTTGCGCTTGCCTCGCGAATCAATCTCCTTGGATGTCAAATCTGCTCAATATCAATGAGAATACATCAATATAGGCTAAGTGGACATAACCCAATCGAAATAACTCGATTTACACCAAAACCTACGAAGGTGTCAAAATCTGACTTTTGGTACGTTTCTCAAAACAATTACAAAAGTTATATTTTTTGAATCCTTATCTCGACATGAGTCCATACATATAAAATTTATCAAAATCGGACTCCGTTTGCCCATTCAAATCGATGATTTACCATAGCCCAGGCTTAGGACAAGAATCCCCCATTAATACACCCCCATACGTCCATTTTCAAGTGTTAAATTCACAATTTATCAATGTAAAATCACAATTTGGGTCCATAGCTGTTTACCTGAAGAACCCTCTTGAATTTCTCCTCAAAATCGCCCAAGCCGTCTCTCAAAACCAAGCCCTAAATGTTTTTATGACTTATGAAATTTCACCCTTCTGTTTTCCTTATCACAGACGCGATTTCCGCTTCTGCGGTCCTGGACTCGCACCTGCGAGTCTGCTTCTGCGTCCAATTCGCCACTTCTGCAACATTATACGTAACCGTCCGCTTCCACTTCTTCGGTCTAGGTATCGCACATGCGAGACCGCATAAGTGGACAAGGCTTCACTTCTGCGAAAGTCCACCAGCCACTCCTTTTCCGCTTTTGCGAGCTTGGGCTCGCTTCTGCGAGCCGCTCCTGCGCGCCTTTAGCCGCTTCTGCGGAGATGCCTGTCCTTGGCCCAAACTCACTTCTGCGAGGATAATTGTGCACCTGTGCATCCGCTTCTGCGGTTCCCACCCATAGAAGCGAAAACACCAGAAGCAAAAAATCTCTGACTTGTTTTAACTCTGAAATTCTCCCGTTTAACCTCCCGGGACCCCAACGAAAACCACCAACCTATCCTAAAAAAAAATAGAAACTTGTTCCAATTATAAAAACACGCCCTAAAACACGGAAATAATCGAATCCAAGCAAATTCAAGCCTAAGTTTCATCTAAAACTTCCGAAACCAACATTCGATCAAAAACCCAACCAAACGATGTCCGAATGACCTGAAAATTTGCAGGCATATCCAAAATCACCTAACGGAGCTACTGCAACTGTGGAAAGTCCATTCTGACTCCCGGATCAAAATCTCACCTACCATTCGGATTTCGCCAAAATTCAACCTTAGCCAATTCTAGCCTAAAACTACACCGGACCTCCAAATTCAATTTTGATCGCTCTCTTAAGCCATAAATGACCTCCTAGAGATGAGCAAATCATCAGAATTCGATTCCGAGCTCTCTATCTCACAAGTCAACATCTGGTTGACTTTTCCCAACTATTCCTTCTTCTAATAGATTATTTGTCTCATTTCCAACCAAACTTGTTTCGAATTGACTCAAACTCACCAAACATACATATTGAAACATGAAAAAGCATATAATGGGGACAATAGGGTGATAACTCACATGATGATGGGCCGAGTCATCACATTCTCCCCAACTTAAGAAAACGCTCGTCCTCGAGTGGGTTAAGAAACATACCTGGAGACTCAAATAGGTGAGGATATCTGCTCTACATCTCCTGCTCGATCTCCCAAGTAGCCTACTCCACGGGGCGGCCTCTCGACTGCACCTTGACTGAAGCAATCTCCTTGGACCTCATCTTTCAAACCTGTCTACCCAGAATAGCCACTAGCTCCACATCATAAGATAGATCACCATCAAGCTGAATTGTACTGAAGTCCAGCACATGAGATGGATCCCCGATATACTTCCAGAGCATAGACACATGGAATACTAGATGAACACTGGACAAACTTTGTGGCAAGACCAGCTCATATTCCACCTCCCTAATCCTCCTAAGTATCTCAAAAGGACCAACGTACCTGGGACTCAGTTTCCCCTTCTTCCCAAACCGCATAATACCCTTCATGGGTGAAACCTTCAGCAATACTCTATCACCAACCATGAAAGATAACTCTCAAACCCTACGGTCTGCATAACTCTTCTGGCGTGACTGTGCTGTGCGAAGCCTCTTCTGAATGAACTTCACTCTATCCAAAGCATCCTGAACTAACTCAATCCCTATCAATCTATCCTTACCAGGCTCAAACAATCCCACGGGAAATCTACACCGTCTTCCATACAACGCCTTATATGGCGCCATATGAATACTCGACTGATAGCTATTGTTGTAGGCAAACTCTGCAAGTGGCAAGAACTCATCCCATGAAACTCCAAAATCAATCACACATGCACGCAACATATCCTCCAGGATATGAATAATGCGCTCAGACTGCCCATCTGTCTGAGGATGGAATGCAATGCTCAACTCAACCGGCATACCCAGCTCCCGCTGAAATGCTCTCCAGAATTGAGAAGTGAACTGAGTACCACTGTCAGATATGATAGACACTGGGACCCCATGCAACCTAACAATCTCCCGTATAAAGATCCCCGCTAACTGCTCCGATGAGTAATTAGTACACACTGGAATGAAATGTGCGGATTTGGTCAGCCAATCAACAATCACCCATACTGAATCGAACTTTCTCAAAGTCCGAGGTAGCCTAGTTACAAAATCTATGGTAATCCTCTCCATTTCCACTCGGGAATAACCATACGTTGAAGAACAACGCCCGGTCTCTGATGCTCATACTTGACCTGTTGGTAGTTGAGGCACCTGGCTACATGCCTAACAATATCCATCTTCATCCTTCTCCACTAGTAATGCTGTCTCAAGTCCTGGTACATCTTTGCGGTACCTGGATTAATGGAGTACCGTGAGCCTCCTCTAATATCAACTCTCGAATGCCATCTACATTGGGCACGCAGATACGCCCCTACATCTTCAGAACACCATCACTATCAATAGTCACATCTCTAGCATCATTGTGCAGAACTCTGTCCTCAAGGACAAGCAAATGTGGATCATCATACTAACGCTCTCTGATGCGATCATATAAAGAAGACCGGGAAACAACACAAGCCAATACTTGGCTCGGCTCAAAAACATCCAACCTCACTAGCCGATTGGCCAGAGCCTGAACATCATAAGCAAATGACCTCTCCCCAACTAAAATATAAGCTAGGCAGCCCATGCTGACCACCTTTTGGCTCAAAGCATCGGCCACAACATTGGCCCTCCACGGATGATACAATATAGGGATGTCATTGTCCTTAAACAACTCCAACCACCTCCGCTGTCTCAAATTAAGGTCCTTCTATTTGAACAGATGCTGAAACTACGATGATCGGTATACACCTCGCAAGAAACACCGTATAGGTAATGTCTCCAAATCTTCAGAGCATGAACTATGGCTGCTAGCTCCAAATCATGTATAGGGTAGTTCTTCTCATGGGGCTTCAACTGGCGAGAAACATAAGCAATGACTCTACCCTCCTGCATCAACACACAACCAATGCCCTCTCCCGAGGCATCACAATACACAGTATAAGGATCTAAAACTGACGGTAGTATCAAGAATGGTGTTGTGGTCAGTGCTGTCTTGAGCTTCTACAAGCTCTCCTCACACTCCTCGGACCACACGAAAGGAGCACCCTTCTGAGTCAATCTAGTCAAGGGTGAAGCAATGGAAGAGAATCCCTGAACAAATCGGCGATAGTACCCTGCCAATCCCAGGAAGCTACGAATCTCAGTAGCTGAGGTCGGTCTAGGCCAATTCTGCACCGCCTTTATCTTCCTCAGATCCACTTGAATACCATCACTGGACACCACGTGTCCTTAGAATGCCGCTGACTTAGGCTAGAACTCACACTTGGGATACAACTTCTCCTCTCGTAACCTCTGTAATACAACTCTAAAATGCTGGGCATGCTCCTCCTGGCTACGGGAGTACACAAGGATATCATATATGAACACGATCACAAATGAGTCAAAATATGGCTGTAATACGCTATTCATCAGATGCATGAATGCGGCTGGGGCATTGGTCAGCCCAAAAGACATCACAAGAAACTCATAGTGGCCATACCTTGTCCTGAAGGCTGTCTTCATAATATCATACTCTCTAATCTTCAGCTGGTGGTAGCCTGAACAAAGATCAATCTTCGAGAATACCCTAGCTCCTTGGAGCTGATCAAATAAATCCTCAATGCGAGGCAAAGGATACTTGTTCTTTACTGTTACCCTGTTCAGCTGCCTGTAGTCAATACACATCCTCATTGAGACATCCTTTTTCTTAACAAACAAGACCGGTGCACCCCACGGTGACACACTCGACCGAATGAACCCCTTATTTAGGAGTTCCTGGAGCTGCTCCTTCAATTCTTTCAGCTCAGCTGGTGCCATACGACATGGAGGAATAGAAATAGGCTGAGTGCCTGGCACCAGATCAATCCCAAAATCAATATCCCTGTCCGGCGGCATGCCCGGCAAGTCTTAGGGAAATACATCAGGAAAGTCCCACACAACGGGAATAGAATCAATACTGGGAGTCTCAGCTCCGATTTCCCTCACAAATGCCAAATAAGAAAGACATCCTTTCCCAACCATTCGTTGGGCCTTGAGGAAAGATATTATCCTGCTGGGTACATAATCAGTTGTGCCTCGCCACTCGATCCTCTGAATGCCCGGCATAGCCAAAGTGACTGTCTTGGCATAATAGTCCAGAATAGCATGACACGGAGATAGCCAATCCATGCCCAATATAACATCAAAATCAATCATGCTGAGAAGCAATAGGTCCACTCCGGTCTCCAGACCCCCAATAGTGACCAGACATGACCGGTATATATGGCCCACAACAATAGTATCACCCACCGGGGTAGATACATGCACAGACAACGCAAGACACCCTCGGGTCGTGCCCAAATGTGGAGAAAAATATGTAGATACATAAGAATATGCAGAAACATGATCGAACAATACTGATGCATCTCTATGGCAAACTGAAATAATACCTGTAATGACAGTATCAGAAGCAACAGCCTCAGATCGACCCTGAAGAGCATAGCATCTAGCCTGTCCGCTTGATCGGCCTCCCCCTCGAGGGCGACCCTTAGCTGTCTGACCCTCACCCCTAGCTGGCGGGGCGGGTGCTAAAGTAGAAGGACCAGATGATGAGGGCTGCACCCTCTACTGATATGGCCTAGGAACAAAATGGGGACACTCTCTGCGGATGTGCCCAAACTCTCCGCACTTGAAGCAACTCACAGGTACTGGGGGCTGGGACTGATGAGGACCCCTAGCACCGGACTGTCCAGCTGATGAACTAGGTCGAGAAGAGACCTGGACAGATGGGGCTAGTGAAGAACTCTGTGTCGGCATAGCGCTGAGAGATGGCTGGCTCTGGTGTAAGCCCTGATACCCACAGCCAGAAGATGACCCACGGTGATCAGAGCGGGCCGACTGTGAAGACCTAAAAGAGCGACCTCAGCTCTGCTGACCCTGGCCTCTAGTTTGAGTTCCACTAGAACTAGCTAATCCTCGAGGCCTCATGGCCTCCCTCTCATCTCGCTCCCTACGATGATCTGTCTCTATGTCGTGAGCAATATCCATTGCATCCTCAAAAGTACGGCTCAAAACCCTCTCTCGGGTCACCAGAATACGGATAAGATAAATAAGGCCACCAATAAAATGTCTGATCCTCTCCCGGTCGATAGGAACCAACAACGGTGCATATCTAGATAACTCTGTAAATCTGATCTCATACTCTAATACTGACATGTCTCCTTGGCGAAGCCCCTCAAACTGTCTACGCATCTCTTATCTTTGGGATCGAGGCACCCAGTTCTCCAAGAACATAGTGGAGAACTCTGGCCATGATAACGGTGCTGCCCCTGCCGGTCTACGATGCTCATAATAAGCTTCCCACCAAGGGAAGGCTGGTCCCTGAAACTTGAAGATAGTAAATGATACATCGCTGGACTTCAAGATCCCTGCCGTACGGAACATCTGACGGCACTTGTCCAGAAAACCTTGGGCGTTCTCGCCCGGAGCACCACTGAAAATAGGAGGAGATAATCTCCTGAATCTCTCAAGATGACACTACTCATCGTCGGTCAAAGCTGGGACCCTGTCCCCCTGAACCTAAACAACTGGCTGTACTGGGACAACTGGCTGAACTGGAAGAGACTCAGGTGTCTGCAGGCCCAGCACTGTTGGCTCTAGAGTGCGTGCTGCGGGGGTCTGATGACCACCCCCGGTCCCTGATGTAGCTGCTGTAGTTGTAGCTGAAACTGCCTGTGCCAGGCCAGTGCAAACCACCAATATCTGAGCTAGGATCTTCTGTAGACCGAAAATAACAATGGGCATAGTTAGTGCCTGAACTGGTACTACCAGAACCTCAGCAACTGGACGCTGTGGGTCATCTGGCTCTGCCTCAGCTGTCCTGCCCCTGCCACGACCTCGGCCGTGTCCATGGCCTCTAATAGGTAGTAATGGTGGTCGTCCACCTCGTCCGGAAGCTCGAGTTCTTGCCATCTGCGAGAGAATAGAATATCAAAGTTTAGTTTGAATCAACAAAATCGCACGACAAGAATTTCAAGAATTGAAACTTTCCTAAAAGATTTGCAGCCTCCCGAAAATAAGTACAGATGTCCCTGTACCGATCCACGAGACTCTACTAAATCGGCTCATGACCCACGAGACCTGTTAACCTAGGCTCTGATACCAACTTGTCATGACCCAAACCCCGATGGTGATGGCGCCCAACACATTGCTAGGCAAGCCCGACCATGTTATCCAATTTACCAGCCAGTTATCAATTAATCTGATCAAATAACATTAATAGTCTGTTTTCATATCAAATCATTAAGTGCGGAAACAGAAACAAAACAGAATACAGACCCAACCAAATTGTGGTGTCACAAGTCTAAGCCTCTACAGATGAAATATCCTATACAAACAAGTCTAGGCAGAATGAATAACAACTGAAAATAAGAACACCTGTACTATCACTAAACAATTCTAAGGGCAACCTCGCCGGTAAGTCATCTCTACAGTAAATAAATCTCATTTCCAGATCACATATGTCTCATAACGGTCCCACACTAACCTAGTCCTCACTCATACTGCTGCGGCATGCAGCCCGATCCAATATATATGTATGTATTTGTGTATATATATATATATATAATACTGCGGCGTGCAGCCCGCTCCAATGCATATAACGCTGCAGCGTGCAGCCCGCTCCATTTAACGTCAACGGTGCTCACTAGGGTGTATACATACTTCAGAGGGTCTCCCTCGGCCCAAGCGCTATGATACTGCAACGTGCAGTCCGATCCACATATATATCATTGCGGCGTGTTGTCTGATCCAATATATACATATATATAGATATACTGATGTGGTGTGCAGCCCGATCCAACAATATATAGCAGCGCTCACTAAGAATGTGTGCAAACTCCGAAGGGGCTCCTACAACCCAAGCGCAATAGTACTGCGGCATGCAGTCCAATCCACATGTATGTTATTGCGGCGTGCAGTCCGGTCCACATGTATATTACTGCGGCGTGCAGTCCGATCCAATACATATAGTGCTGCAGCGTGTAGCCCGATCCAATATAGATATATATAATATCTTATTGTGGGTCATCGACCCTATCTTAGTCAATATAGACTTGGCCTCCCAGGCCCACTTAGCAAGAACAGGGAATCCCACCCTAGGTAGTCTCTCTCAAAGTACACATCTAGTACTAGCTCATGATATGCTATACAGCTATAATTACGACTGAGTGTATGTATCTCGCATGATATAAGGGTCACCTAGCTCTACAGGCTTCACTAATATTCTACAGATCGGCACAAGGCCCCAAACATGACTACTTGCCCAATTACATAGTTATAAGCTCAAACTAAGTCATAATACACAGTAAGACTATCAATCGGGAAGGACCAAGTCCAAATCCCCAGTCACAATGCCACCACGCTCGTCACATGACGCGTGTTCCATCTCAGCATAGCACTGTATAGTGCAGGTACGGGGTTTCAAACCCTCAATACATCATTTATTACCACCACTCACCTCGAACCGGTAGAATTCCAAGCTCGCTTTGCGCTTTCCTCGCAAATCAATCTCCTCGGAGGTCAAATCTGCTCCAAATCAATGAGAATACATCAATATAGGCTAATGGCCAAATACATAGATAGCCCCTTAAACTTGGCCATTTTTTTCATTAGACACCTCGTCTAAAATAGTGACCTATTGAACACTTCATTTTGATTGAAAATGTGTTAATTATACACACACTACTGACATGACAGTGTGCGTATATTGCACTCATGAAGATACATAATATGTTTTTATATTTTGTTTTTTTCTTCTTTATCTCTCATCTTTTCTATTGTCAGCGTCATCCTAGCCACCATCGCCAAGACTCAGCCACCATAAGAAACACCAATCATTCCCCTCTTTCTCTCTAGAATCACCACCCTCCACCTTCAGAGCACGCATATACAAACAACTCCATCACTCCACTTCCGGAGATGTTATTTTGGATAACTAGAACAAAAAGGCGAAACAAGAAGCAAAGGGTTTCTTACTGCTAATTTCACCCATCTGAAGGAAAGCGCTCTTTTAGCATTGGTTTGTACATCCTTTGTTCAGAGAAAGGGTAATTAGGAGTTTCTATGGAGTTTTATATTTTTATAATTATAGACATACTTCAACTTCTTTTAGGTAATCACTAATTAGCGTCCGTGTATTTGATAACAATTTTTAAGGTGTAATTAGATATATGGAAAAATGGAGAAATAAAATGGTAGGCGTGGTGAAATTAAGATGACGAGAATGAGTTGCCAGGAAAGGTTTGTCCACAGGTCATTTCGTAATTGGCTTCTTTATAGCATTATTGCGTTTGAGACTCACGCATGACCTTTTTGTGAGAAGTTTCCATTTAGGTGTTTAATAGACACATTTTCAATCAATATTAAGTGTTCAATAGGTCACTCATTTAGAATGGTGTCTAAATGAAATATATATATACATATATATATATATATATATATATATATATATATATATATATATATATATATATATATATATATATATATATATATATATATATATATATATATATATATATATATATATATATGTATGTATATCATAATATGTGTATGTAAATATATTATTTCGATTCGGTTATTAGTTTGAGTTTTATTTATATCCATATTTTGTTTGATATTTTCGGATCTGAAATAGTATATATTTTATTATTTTCTTACTTTTTGTTTATCATGTTCTTGGTTTGTGACGACCTGGCCCGTCGTCACGCGAATTACCACCCCGTTACCTTGCATTTATATGTTTCATGCTTTTATATCGGTGTTAGAGTCTATCGGGTGAGTTAGAAGTGGTTCTGGTTGAAAATGAGGCAAATAGCATTTTGAAAGGAAGCTTGATTATGGAAAGTCAACCTGGAGTTGACTATTTTGTTAGAGGGCTTGGAATCGGATTCTGATAATTTGGTTAGTCCTGGGAGGTGATTTCTGACTTAGGGGAACGATCGGAATTGAATTTGGGGGTCCGGTGTAGAAATAGGCTTGAATTGGCTAAGGTTGAATTTCTGCGATATCCGAATGGTAGGTGAGATTTTGATCCGGGTGTCGGAATGAATTCTGATAATTTCTGTAGCTTTGTTATGTGATTTTGGATATGTCTGCAAATTTTCAGGTCATTCGGACGTCGTTTGGTCGGGTTTTTGATTGAATGTTAGTTTCGGAAGTTTGAGTTGAATCTTAGGCTTGAATCCGCTATAATTCGATCATTTCTGTGTTTAAGTGCGTGTTTTTATGATTTGAACAAGTTCGTATGGTGATTTAGAGTGGAATTGATTTTTTGGTTGAGGTCCCAGGGGTCTCGAGATAAGTTCGGGAAGTTAAACGGAAGGATTTTGAGTTATAAGAGTTGTTGTCATAAGTTGCAGTAGCATTTTCGCTTCTGCGGATGGGGAACCGCAGAAGCGGAATCGTAGGAGCGGGATTATTATCGCAGATGCAAAAAGGGGCTTGGCCGGGTAGTTCCGCAGAAGCGGATAATGCAGCACAGGTGCGGACTCGCTTCTGCGAGTCAGGGGTCGCAGAAGCTGAGGCAGGCGTTTGGGTGGACCTTCGCAGATGCGGAGATCATTCCGCAGATGCGGACTCGCAGGTGCGAGACCTGGTCCGCAGGTGCAAAAGTGACGGTTTAGTGCCGGAATCGCAGAACGACCATTGGGTGGCAGATGCGGACTCGCAGGTGCGAGATTATGTCCGCCGAAGCGGTAATCGCGTCAGTTATTAACAATCAGAAGGTTAAAATTTCAGAACAGTCTAAAAATGCTAAGTCATCTTCTAAGAGGCGATTAAGGGGCGATTTTCAGAGAAATCAAAGGGGTTCTTCATGTAATCATTCATGGACCTAAATTATGTCATTTCCTTGCTAAATTATGGTGTTTTTGACTGAAATTGGAGGAATTAGGGGTGTATTAATGGAGGTTTTCACCCTAGGCTTGTGTTATGGAAAATCAATGATTTGAATGGGTAAATGGAGTCCTATTTTGGTAAATTTTATATGCATGGACTCGTTTTGAGAAAAGGGTTACGAATATGTGACTTTTGTAAGTTTTCGAGAAGCGTACCAAAAGTCGGGTTTTGGCAACTTTGTAGTTTTTGGTGTAATTTGAATTTCTTTGACTGGGTAACATCCCATTGGCCTATTTTGATGTATTTATACTACATTTGATCAGATTCTATGCCTGTGGAGGTTGATTCTCGTGGCAAGGGCATCGCGGATTAGTCGTCGAGCCGAGTCGAGGTGAGTAATGGGTGTGGGTGCAGCGGGTTTGAAACCCCGGTATACCACTTTGTGACGCTGTATTGCGGCGAGACACGTACTCTCTTGTGAGTGCGGGGTCGAATGTGATTGGGGACTATGGCATAGTCCGACCTGATATTACTATATTGTGTTTTTGGCTACTATTGAGCCGGTGAACCTCCTCCTCGGATGGTTGTGTATATTTATGGGTTGTGAGCCAGTTATTTGGATCCTGCGAGGATCGTTATCATTGTTTGTGTGATATTGAGACGCTATTTTATTACCAGTCCCGAGCTATTACTGTAATTATGATTTTTTCCAAACTCTAGATCTACTGATATACTGTTTTCTACTGAAAAATTATAAAAAGAGCTTTCAAAACTACTTTTGAGCCTGTGAGACTGCATTTGTATACTAGCTGACTGGTAATGGATCGGGCTGTTCGCCGTAGCGTATTCATGATATTGTGCTTGGGCTGTAGGAGCCCCTCCGGTGTCTGAACCCCCACGGTAAGCACGGGTACCCAAATTGGATCGGGCTACGCGCCGTAGCGGTCATTTCATGCACTGCATGCATTTAGGAACATCTGATAGTAGTTATATTATTTTCGCTGGTATTTGATGGTACAAATACTGTTGATATTGATACTGTTGCAGGGTATTTGATTACAGCTTTACATAGTGCTATATTGTAATTTCTTATCTTTGTTGTCTTACCCCTGTTCATTACCACTAAGTCTAGAAGTACTCACTTTACTCCCAGCACCTTGTATGCAGATCCAGTTACATCACAGCAGCCCTGACCCAATAGCTGCTCGAAGATACTTTCGGGATAGTCAAGGTAGTTGTCGCGTCCGCACGACCTGACTCCCCTTCCAGCTTTCTTTATTTCATATTGATATCTATTTCCGCACTTGAGTACTGATGTAGACACTATTACACTTGTATACTCTTTAGAGGCTCTTGACTCGTGACCCCTTGGTCTTTGGGGAGTCGTTATTGTTTTTGGGACGTGATCCCCGTACTTGATTATTCAATTACTGTTGTTCTATTTTTGGTTATGCCTAAAACGGTTAAAGTGAGCTAATGGCTCTGTAAGTTATGTTGATTGGTCGGGCTAGCCTAGCAGTGCTGGGTGCCATCACGACCAGGCTCCGGGTTGTAACAAGTTGGTATCAGAGCTTAGGTTACAAGGCCTCATGAGTCTTGAGCCGGTTAGTAGAGTCTTGTGGATCGGTACGGGGACGCCTGTACTTATCCTCGGGAGGCTGCGAACCATTAAGAAATACTTCACACTTCTTGAACTCTATCGTGCGGTCTTGTTGTTCTGAGATCTAAACTTCTGTATTCTATTCTCTCGCAGATGGCGAGAACTCGAGCTTCAAGACAAGGTGGATGACCTCCATTGCCACCTGCTAGAGGCCGTGGGCGGTCGTGGTAGAGGTAGAGGTAGGGAAGCTGAGGCATTATCAGCTGACCCGCCCGTTGTACCTATTCAGGGGCAGCTACCAGTGGTTGATGCTCTAGTAGCCCTAGTTCAGGCCCAGACGTTATCTATTGCTATTCCTGGTTTTTAGGAGACTCTGGTCTAGATATTATCGGTGTGTTCCGGATTGGCTCAGGTAGTATCAGCTACCGCTACTGCAGCGACATCCCAGACAGGGGGTGGTCAGCAGACCCCTGCAGCTCGCACACCTGAGCAGTGGTTCAGGGACTTGAGACACTGGAGGCGGTCCCCGCTCAGGTGGTTGCACCAGCTCCAAAGCATATGGTTCAGGTTATGCCCGACGACGAGCAGCGTCGTAGATGTGCCGGAGAAATTAGGCACATTTACATACTACTTGCTGTTATATTGGCTTGTTTTATTGCAAAATGTAGTCCATACTTATGTGATTTTGTGGTTTTACAGATAAAGAGGAAAAAAAGACCAAGGACATAAAAATGGAAGCAAAAAGACGAAAAAGGGCAAAGTTGTGCAAAACGGCTGATCTGCGGAGCAACATGCGGTCGTATACTGCATTTGCGGACCGCAGAATAGCAACCAAATCGTAGAGCTAAACAGAGAATGGAGCTAAAATTCACGTCAAGAATGCGACATATTCTGCGATCGCACAGTTAACTTGCGATCCGCACTTCTGCCGCAAAATGAACACGAAGGAAACCTAAGAGTTAACTATGCGGTACCATCTGTGGTCACACAATCATTATGCGGACCGCTGAATGGTGATGCGATGAGCACATGAACAGCTAGGGTTCCTATCCGCGACGCCGCCTCTCAAGATGCGAACCGCAGACCTGTTATGCGACAGATCTGTGGTCGCATAGATGACCTGGAAGGGTAAACTTGTCCGCTTTTTGTCCGAAATTTGTCCCTCTATAAATAGCTTTTTAGAATCTTGTGTAAGGGTATCTTATGTAGACTTTATACTACACGCCAAGACTTTATTACTTCATCTTTTTGGAAGATTTTGGTTGAAGAATCTTTTACTTTGTAAGCATTTATGACATCTATTACACCTTGTATTTTGTATTTTAGCATGAGTGGCTAAACTTAAATACTAAGGTTGTGAACCCTAAATGGGTGTTATGTAAATGGGTATTTAACATTGAATATATGCATAATGGTTGGTTGATATTTCTTTACTTCTCATTCTTCATTTATTGTTGGTGGTTGCAAACATTAACTAAAGCCATTTAAGCCTTACCTTGCTTGGGAAAGTGGGTTAGATTTTGGAAGAAGTAAAGAACAAAAACTTGAGGCCTTACACCTCGTTTAATAGAATCACTTAGGGATAAGTGGGTTTTATTTGGCATTTATTGATTGTTATACATTGTGACTCTTAGACTTTTGGGAAAAAGCAAGAGAGGAAATACTTTTCAAGTATTGGGAAATATTGGGTAGTTGCATAGAAATCAATTGCATATCAATAATCAACCATTAGAAATATATCATATTAACACCGATAGAATTACACTACATTTATGGGAAAACAATCTTGGTTTAATCAACTTCATTAATTACTACATCAAGCATTCTCATTAGTTAATATTCTAAAACAATCTTCACTCATACTACTACTCCTACACCATTTCTATGTTACTCCTAACGGAATAGATTTAAGATTCTAGTCGGGCAACACACTAATTCAAGTGATCATTTCACACCTATTCCCTGTGGGATTCGACCCCAACCTAGTTGGGTTACTATATTTGACACCGACCTCCTTACACTAATTATAAAAGTGTAATTTGAGCGTATCAAATTTTGGCGCCGTTTCCGAGGAATACTGTTTTGAAATTACTCATTAGTGTGTACTTTACTTGATATCTAATTCTATTCCATTACACTTTGCTTGGTGTGATAGGTTACAATGTCTGATTACGAGGACGAAGGGGAAGAGAATCCTTTTGCGGATATCGATGAATATATCAATGACACAAATGAAATTGTACCCCCTGCAGTTGGTGCCTCAACGTTTAAGGTGGATCATGGTCTAATCCTCATGCTCAAAGCGGAAGGGTTTTTTAGGAATTCCACCGATGACGACCCAACTCAACACTTAAGGAATTTTCTAGGAGTGTGTGCTATGCACAAACAAACCAATGTTTCAGAAGATGCCTTAAGGTTGAGTCTTCAAGTACTCATTGGCTGGTGATGCTAGAAAGTGGCTTCAAAACTTGCCACCCAATTCAATCAAGTCATTGCCCGAACTTGTCCGGGCATTCCTAGCAAAATGGTTCACACAAAGCAAGAAATCTGAGCTTAGAGATAAAATCTTTTTCTTTAAGCAACAACAAGGGGAGCATTTCCATGAGGCGTGGGATCGCTTTAAACTATATTTGGTAAGGTCGCCAAATCATGGATTCCCTGGTTCAATTTTTCTTGAGAAGTTTTACATGGGTTTTGATCCCATGAACCAAGCCATTGCAAAGAATGCGGCGGATGGATCTTTTATGGATAAGCCTTTTGCTAGAGTAACTCAAATCCTCGACAAGATGGCCAAACATAATCAAGAATGGAATTCTGAGGATACATCCGGTGGAATAGCTTATGGGTCTCCTTCTCTGACAAATTTGATCAAGGAAAACCAAGAGAGAGACCAAATCATTGCGGGGTTGGCCACTAATGTTAATGTGTTGACCAAGATGTTTACAGAAAATCAAACGAAGAAGGTCAACATCGTCGAGGATATGCCATCCATTCCGAATGAAGATTTTGAAGAGGTTAATTACATCAACAACCCCCAAGGAGGGTACCAAAGGCAATACTATCAAGGTCAAGGAGCACAAAACCAATGGAGGCCAAACCAGCAAGGGCAAGGCAACCAACAATGGAGGTATGACCAAGGTAGTTCACAACAAAGAAATTGGGGTAACAATAACAACAACTTTTCTAACCGGAGTGAAAATCCTTATGTTCCTCCAAAAGGACAACATTCAAACCAAGGGTCCTCAAATGATTCAAAATTGGAAGCTATGCTAGAGAGAGTGCTGTGAAAATCCTTATGTTCCTCCAAAAGGACAACATTCGAACCAAGGGTCCTCAAATGATTCAAAATTGGAAGCTATGCTAGAGAGTGCTAAAAAATCAAGAAAAGTCCGATGTTTCAATGAGGAACATGGCCGAGGTCGTGTGCTCTCATACCGCTTCCATCCAAAAATTGGAAATGCAAATGAGGGACCCCTCCAAGGAACAAAACCCCAAGCAAAAGGGAACACTACCTAGTGACACAATTGCAAACCTAAGAGGTAGTGGAAGTGGTCCAACCTCTCATGTCATGGCAATCACCACTAGGAGTGGAAAAATGCTACTTGGAGAGGATGAACACATAGTTGAAGATGTGGAGACCAAGCAAACGGTTGAGGGTGAAGAACAAGAGGTTATTGAAGTTGAAAAACAAAAGGTTGTTGTGGTTGATGAACCAAAAGTTGTTCAAATTGAAAGAATTTCGAAAAAGGCTAAAGCACCACAAGAAGATCGAGAAGAGGAAAAGGAAAAGGGGAAAGAGTCATCAAAACCTCTTCCACCTATTCCTAGACCTGCTCCTCCATTCCCGTAAAGGCTAGCAAGAAGGATTGATGATAGCAAGCTTGAAAAGTTCTATGATATTCTCAAACAATTGACGGTGAACATTCCTTTTGTAGAAGCTTTTCAAGAAATGCCGGGGTTCGCTAAGTACTTGAAAGATTTGATCACTAAAAAGAAGACCTCAAAGCATGAGGTGGTAAGCATGACTCACAGGGTAAGCTCTATCATTGCCACGACTCCTGTCCAAAAGAAGGAGGATCCGGGAGCCTTTACCATACCTTGTACTATTGGGGCACGTGAATTTGCAAGGGCCTATGTGACAATGGAGCTAGCATCAACTTAATGCCACTTGCCATCGATAAGCAAGCGGGATTGGGTATGCCTAGACCTACAAGCATGAGATTGCAAATGGCCGATCGTTCCATCACGCGACCGGTGGGAATTGTGGATGATGTACTAGTGAAAGTGGGGAAATTCCATTTGCCCGTGGACTTTGTGATTCTTGATTATGCTGTGGATAAAGAAATCCCTATTATTTTGGGGAGACCATTCTTAGCTACGGGCCGAGCACTCATGGATTCTGAGAGAAATGAGATAAAATTCCGGGTGAATGATGAAGAAGTCACTTTTCAAGCTAACAAGGGCATGAAGTTGCCCTACGAATATGAGAGCATTTCGATGATAGAAGTGGTTGATAAGGTAGAGGATGCCGTGGAATTGAAAATGGAAGAACAATGCCTTCGTGAGGCATTGGCGGCTATCTTAGTGAATTTTGATGGGGAAAACATGGATGGGTACATAGAATTGGTGAATTCATTGGAGGGTCTTTGATCCTACACTTACACGCTGGCAAAGCTCTCTCTTGACTTAGAGAATAGAGCTACTCCCCCCGCCAAGCCATCAATCATTGAGCCACCACAACTAGAGCTCAAACCACTCCCTCCGCACTTGAGGTATAAATTTCTTGGCTCTAATGATACTTTACCCATAATTATGTCTTCTTTGTTGAATGATGTGCAGGTAGAGCAATTATTGGATGTCTTAAGAGAGCACATGCAAGCAATTGGGTGGACAATCGCCGACATCCGTGGCATACCCGCGGGTATTTGTGAACACAAAATCCAATTGGAAAATGAGCCGAGTGTGGAGCATCAAAGGCGACTAAATCTCTCAATGCAAGAGGTGGTGAAAAAGGAAATTATCAAGTGGCTAGACGCCAGAGTTGTTTACCCAATCGCCTATAGTTCTTGGGTGATCCCAGTACAATGTGTGCCAAAGAAGGGGGCATAACTGTGATTGAAAATGAAAAAAATGAGCTCATCCCTACAAGAACAGTGACCGGGTGGAGAGTGTGCATGGATTATCGGAAACTCAATAGTACAACTTGCAAGGATCATTTCCCTATGCCTTTTATTGATCAAATGCTTGATCGGCTAGCGGGAAGGGCCTTCTATTGCTTTCTTGATGGATACTCCGGTTACAATCAAATAAACATTGCATTGGAAGATCAAGAGAAAATGACATTCACTTGTCCTTATGGGACATTTACTTTTAGTCGAATGCCATTTGGGTTGTGTAATGCTCCGGTGACATTTCAAAGATGCATGATGTCGATATTCTACGATATGGTGGAAGATTTTCTAGAGGTCTTCATGGATGACTTCTCTGTTGTCGGTGATTCCTTTGAGCATTGTCTTGCAAATCTTAGACAAATGCTCAAGAGATGCGAATAGACGAATCTTGTGCTCAATTGGGAAAAATGCCACTTCATGGTGGATGAAGGGATTGTGTTGGGGCACACGATTTCTAAACATGACATTGAGGTTGATCGGGCAAAGATCGAAATCATTTCTAAACTTCCTCCACCAAATTCAGTGAAAGGTGTTCGAAGCTTTCTAGGCCACGCCGGATTCTATTGGAGATTCATCAAGGATTTCTCCAAAATTGCACACCCAATGTGCAAGCTTCTTGAGAAGGATGCAAAATTCATGTTTGATGACAAGTGCCTCAAAGCATTTGAGGAATTGAAGTTGAGGCTCACCACGACACCCATTATTGTCACTCCCGATTAGACTCTTCCTTTTGAACTCATGTGTGACGCCACTGGTGTAGCAATTGGAGCAATGCTAGGTCAACGCCATAACAAGATACTTCATCCGGTCTATTATGCAAGCAAAACTCTCAATGGGGCGAAAATGAATTACACTGTCACCAAGCAAGAGCTTCTTGCCATTGTGTATGCTTTTGAAAAATTCCGGGCCTATTTGTTGGGGTCCAGGTGGTGGTCTACACAGATCATGCGGCTCTTCGATATCTCATGGCAAAGAAAGATGCAAAGCCTCGACTAATTATGTGGGTTCTCTTGTTGCAGGAATTTGACTTTGAAGTCAAAGATCGCAAAGGTACACAAAACCAAGTTGCAGACCACTTATCAAGGCTTGAGGAAGTAGGGAGACCTAAAGAAGAGCTTGACATAAATGATGATTTCCCTGATGAGCATATCTTGGCACTTTCCAACACCTTTGCTCCTTGGTATGCCGACATTGCAAATTACTTGGTGAGCGATGCCATTCCGGAAGGGTTAGAACCTCATCAAAAGAAATAATTCTTGAGGGATTGTCGCCAATACTATTGGGAGGAGCCCTATTTGTTTCGAGTGTGTGCTGACAACATCATCCAGAGGTGCGTACCAGAGGAAGAAATTAGGCCAATCCTCAAGGCATGTCATGACTCACCGTTTAGAGGCCATCATGGAGGTAATAGGTCGGCGGCAAAGATTCTTGAGTGTGGTTACTACTGGCCTTCCATCTATCATGATGCAAACCAATTTGCAAAAGCTTGTGAGCAGTGTCAACGGCAAGGTTCAATCTCCAAAAGGCATGGAATGCCAATGCAATATGTGATGGAGATAGAAATCTTTGATGTGTGGGGGATTGATTTCATGGGCCCCTTTGTGAGTTCCTATGGGATGAAGTACATTTTGGTGGCCGTGGACTACGTCTCAAAATGGGTTGAAGCCGTTGCCTTACCAAACAATGAGGCTAGGAGTGTGACTGCCTTTTTGAAGAAGAATGTATTCATTCGGTTTGGAACTCTTAGAGCCATTCTTAGTGATGGTGGATCACACTTCTGCAACAAAGCATTTGCAGGGTTACTTGAGAAGTATGGGGTGAAACACAAGGTGGCTACACCATTTCATCCGCAGTCCAGTGGTCAAGTGGAGGTCTCAAACCGAGAGATCAAGAACATCCTAGCCAATAGGACTGATTGGTCCAGAAGATTAGATGATGCATTGTGGGCTTACCGCACGGCCTTTAAAACTCCTATTGGTACTTCTCCCTACCGTCTCATTTTTGGGAAGGCATGTCATCTACCAGTTAAGCTGGAGCACAAGGCCATGTGGGCACTAAAGAAGCTCAATCTAGAATGGGCTGAAGCTGCGAACTTGAGGTTGATGCAATTAAATGAACTGGAGGAATTCCGATTCCATGCCTATGAGAGCGCAGCGGTATACAAGGAGCGGATGAAGTTTGTCCATGACAAATAGATCTTGAAAAGAGAGTTCAAGATGGGTGACCTGGTCTTACTCTTCAACTCAAGGTTGAAATTGTTTCCGGGCAAATTGAAATCAAAATGGTCCGGCCCCTTTAAAGTGGTGAGTGTATCCCCATACGGAGCGGTGGAATTGGAATCTACTGACGGATCTCGGACATTTTGAGTGAATGGCCAACGCATCAAACACTACTTGGGTGTTGATGGTGAAAAGAAAGTGATAGAGCAGCTGGCTCTAAAGGATGGTCCTTGCCCGTCCAAAGGTTGAAATTGGAGCATTCAGTCCCCTCGTGCCGCGACGTTAAATCAAGCGCTGCATGGGAGGCAACCCATGGATGGTAACACCGTCTTGAATTTTTGCATTTTCTTTGTTCATTTGTATTCTTAACATCTGTGAAGTGTAGGAGCCCAAACAGTTGTGGTATTTGGTGGATGTACACATGGGAAGAAATGCGGTAGAAACGCGGTAGAAATGCGGCCGCATAATTGCTTTGCGGTCCGCAGATCTACCATAGACCTAATCAGAGATTCCTTCAAATTGGAAGTTACAATGCATCCATTCTGCGGTGCGCATGTCAGTTATGTGACCGCAGATTGGATCGCAAAGTTGACTCAGATAAAAGTCCAAGACGCGACAAAATGAGACCGTTATGCGGTCCGCAGGCTAGATCTGTGACCGCATATTGGTCCACAAAATGGCCTTCGCAAATTCGTGCAACCCTCCAGGTACGCTCCTATTACCCTACACTACAGAATAAAAAAAAAAGAGAAAAACAAACAAAAGAAAAAGGAGAGAAAAACAAAAAGAAGAAGAAAGAAGAGAGGCAAGATCGAACCTGCACAACAGGCGAATCACCCCATTCCCCACTAGAATTATCACCTTGCATCTGGTATGTGTTACTGTTCCCTCCTTCTCCATCTTTTCAATTTTTGAGGGAAAACTTTTGGGGACCTATCGTGGGCTTAATAGCATGGCTAGAATAGTAGTGATTTGGACATGAGCATACTGTGGGGTAGGAATTGGTTGAAGAGTGGGCACCCATCGATGAAAAGTTGAACTATTGCATTCAAATGCTCGGTTCTGTGGTCCGCATGTCTAGAATGTGGACCACATTTTTATCGCAGACCTAACCCTAGGTCAGCTGGGAAATAAAACATCTGCGGTCACTATGCAATCACATTCTTGCTTTGCGACCCGCAAAGTGACCGCATATTTGTCACATGGGTAACCCTTTCAAGTGGTTAAATTGCGATCGAGTATGCGGCCGCAGAATTGATCAGTAGTCCGCAAACTCACCGCAAAGTGTAACAGAGAATTGGGAAACTTTGACTTTGCAAATGTTCATTCTGCGATCAGTATGCGGTACGCATAATGGTTATGCGTCTGCATATATCATCGCAGATTGGCACAGATCTTCACCAAGAAAATTTGCGATGATTTTGCGGTCCGCAGACTAGTTTTACGATCGCATAGTGCATCGCATCTTTGTTCTCTCAATTCGATATTTCCTATCTTCTACCCTACTGTGTGTACTAACATTGCTTCCTTTGCAGACATGGCTCATAAACGACTTGCATCCAAACCCCCTGCTGCTAAAAGACAATGAGTGGACCCGCCACAAGAAGCAAGTGCCCAACCTGAGGAAGCAGATATCCGGTCTGTGGTTAACATACATGCTGAGGCACGAAGAAAGTAGGCTGCTTAAGGCACAACATATCATCTCCGCTGGGGCATTCAGGGCTCAAGGGAGAAATATAAAACTGGGCTTGAATGGAGAAAACTCATCCCAGAGAAGAAATTGAGCCTCAATGGGCTTAAGGACAAGTACCCGCACATCTTTGCAAACATCAGGCGAAGAAAATGGATGGGATTCACCGAACCTCCGGCCAAATACAATGAATCAATCGTTCGGGAGTTCTATGCCAACTATGGAGATTCCCGGACCAAGCATCACAAGAGGCAAAAGATGTACCTCGACAAGGTAGATGTTCGGGGTATCCCAGTCAAATGCAGTGCAAAAGACATAAACCGGATGTTGGTCCCAGACTGGGATGAGGACACCTCCACAGCAGAGTACAAAGCTAAATTTGCTAACAAGGGGAGTGAATGGAGTTGGATTGACTCCGTCATAGCAATTGGGACCCCTGCATAGATACAACCAAGCAAAAAATATATAAGGAGAGCTTCTCAAGGGAAGGGAGGTATTGGCTTGCATTTCTTGCATCCAGACTGATCCCAATGAATCATGAGATAGACATTGCCATTGAGAAGGCCCTCCTCATTGCTTGTATCATACAGGGTATTAAAGTGAATGTGGGGGAGATTATTTTTCAAGAGATGGGGCGACGAGCAATGCAAGATGCCACTTCTCTCCCATTTCCGTCCTTGATCGCTGCCTTATGCCATGAGGCCCAAGTTCCTGTTGATCTTCACTAGGATGCGACAGGTCAGGAACAAGGGATTATAGACATCAACCGCCTTGCTGATGCGGTGATACCTCCTCCGGCAGTTGTTCAGGAGGACCTACTCTCTTCCCAGCCCCTATTACTCAGGACGATGCGGCACAGTCCTCCACTCCTTCCACCACTGCTTAGGCTACTACTGCTACTGCTCAGACTCCTCAAGCCAATCCGGCAGTCTCACAGCTTGGTCTCTTAGCCAAACATGCAAATTCCAAGGTCGACCAGCTTGTAAAGACATTGCCAAACTTAATCAAGCAGGCCCTCACTCCCATGCAGTCAGCTATAGCAGAGATTCAGCAAAAATAGATGGTATATTCTGAGCGACTGCAAGGGCTTGAATTGAGGGTGGAAAAGCTGGAAAGGGGAGAAGTGTCTGGTTTGCACGATCTCAAGACAGAGGTGGCTTCTATGAAAGTCGAATTCCAAAAGATGCAAAATTTGGACTTCGACGTTTCATCCCTCTTTCCTGTGGTGGGTGAAAAGGGTGCTGATGATGTGCCTGATTTAGGCCTTGAATTCACCAACCTAATGGCCGACCCTGTCATTTCCACTCCTGGAGACTCACAAAACCCAGCGCTTCCTGGCCGTATTGACATTGCCTCTGATAAGGAAGATGAGGGAAAGAGTGAGAGTGATGACAAAGAGGATAGCTCGGGGTTCTCCAGCGATGATGCCCCTCCAACTGTTGATAAGGGGAAGGAAGCTACTCCAGCTTCACCTCAGGAGGATGATGCTGCTGATGAGGATGAGTGTGCTCAGAATGAGGGTGCCTTGCAGAGATCGTTGATAGATAGATGAGGCCCTACAGCTCATGCAGCAGCTGATGCATCTAGCATCTCTCAGATGCCAGCTGAGGTCACAGCACCTCCACCATCAGTCTCAGTGCCAGTCTTGCCTCCTACACCAGAGCAGCCACCAGCAGCAGAGGTCGCACCCTCGACTGTGCCCACGCCAGTCCTCACAGCTACACAGGAGGGTGATCACCCCGGCACACAGCCAGCTGCCGACTCCTATAGCACTTAGTGTGCCTCAGGGAGTCTTTCCTCAAACTCTGCACTTTCATTATTTGCATTGAGGACAATGCATCTTTCTAAGTTGGGGTGGGGTACCTTGGTGTTTGATATTGCTATTTTGTGCTTTTGTGTATCAAACTTGTACAACTTTGGTATATAAAGCAATGTATATATAATGTTTTGATCCATTTTGTTTTTTTTTATGATTAGTTAGTCAATCAATTCCTCTTGGTTTTTCTTTGTCTAATTCTTTTCCAAGAGTGTAATAGTAGAATCAGAACCTCGTGTGTACATCAATGTGACCAGTTTAGTGAAATTGTTCAGTGTCAAGCATGTGTATCGTACATAGCACATATCCTCCTATAGTCATCTTTCTCGACTCGTCCCAATGATAGATAGATTGACGACTGTCTTAAGGGAACTTGTCTCTATGACCAATCTTGTAAATTTAAGGCTCATTTTGTGACTCTATGACTACCCATAAAAGCTTTGAATTGCAAAATAGTTGCTCGAAAGTGCTAAACAATGTGAATTAAGCAGTTCAAGTACGATGTGTGTACGTGAGTTTTCTATTTGTATATAATTCTTGTGTCCACTTCTGTCATATAGAACTTGCCTGGTTGGTCTTTCAATACTAATGATAGTATGTGTGGTTGGAGGAATGATCTTAGGCATTTTTTTTTAATTTCAAACACCTCTTTAGCCTTTCAAGCCTACCATTGTGTAAATAATATCACTAGTACCCCTCTTTGAGCCTTTAAACCTTTCTTTGGCCAACTCATTACAAACCTGTCCCTTTTTGCAAAATAATTACCTCTTTTGAACCCATCCCTCCTTGAACATTGAAAATGAGGCTAAAAGCCTAAGTTGTGGGTGGTGTCAAAATGAAGAGAGGCAAGGTTATGCATTAAGTCTAAGACCACATGCCTCAAAGTGTTTATTAAAGTATTCAAGCTCCAAAAAAAAAGTTAGTCTATATATATATGTGTAAATATATACATTGTGGAGCCTTGAACAAAATTGGGAGAGGCATGTAAGGTGGTTCTATAATTGGGAACTAGATGACAATGAGGCTATGTGAGTTAAATAAAATCAAAGTGCAAAAGAATGAAACTTGTGAGTATTGTTCAAGGAGGATGAAGTCACATGTACCCAAATGCTTACCCAACCTTCCCTAAACCTACAGTACAAGCCTAAGAAGTCCTTATGGGACCTCCAACCGATCATTCTTGAAGAAATGGTGAATTAAAATAAAGGCAAGCCTATGGTATGACATGTTGTGGCACTTGAAGTTCTTTTTGAGAGTGAGTGTTCTTTTTAACTTGTCCTTGTAAATATTGTAAATATTGTGTGTATGGGACATCATTTCTGGTGAGAGTGCATGAACTGCAGAATTTACTTAAGTTGAGCCATTTAGAGTTTAATGAAAATGCATTCAGCTGAGGGTAACACTTAGTCACAATGTGAGGCTCAAACCTTGCATGATTCGTCTGTCTCTATGTGCATGCTCTTAGTTTGGGAGGAGTGGAGCGATTGTTTCAATACATGCTTGAAGAACTGAAAATTAGCACTATCTTGTGTCATTATTGTGTTAAGTGTTGTGAATAAGTGTGGCGTAGGTGTGTTCTGCTTGCTTGAGGACAAGCAAGAGTTTAAGTTGGGGGTGTTGATGTGCCAGAGAAATTCGGCACATTTACATACTACTTGCTCTTATATTGGCTTGTTTTATTGCAAAATGTAGTTCTTACTTATGTCATTTTGTGGTTTTACAGATAAAGATAAAGAAAAGACCAAGGACACAAAAATGGAAGCAAAAAGACGAAAAAGGGCAAAGTTGTGCAAAACGGCTGATCTGCGAACCAACATGCGGTCGCATATTGCATATGCGGACCGCAGAATAGCAACCAAATCGCAGAGCTAAATAGAGAATGGAGCTAAAATGCACGTTAAGAATGCAACGTATTCTGCGATCGCACAGTGAACTTGCGATCCACACTTCTGCTGCAAAATGAACACGAAGGAAACCTAAGAGTCAACTATGCGGTACCATCTGTGGTCGCACAATCATTATGCGGACCGCAGAATGGTGATGCAATGAGCACATGAACAATTAGGGTTCCTATCCGCGACACCGTCTCTTGAGATGCGAACCGCAGACCTGTTATGCGACAGATCTACGGTCGCATAGCTGACCTGGAAGGGTAAACTTATCCGTTTTTTGTCCGAAATTGGTCCCTCTTTAAATAGCTTTTTAGAATCTTGTGTAAGGGTATCTTGTGCAGAGTTTATACTACACGCCAAGACTTTATTACTTCATCTTTTTGGAAGCTTTTGGTTGAAGAATCTTTTACTTTGTAAGCATTTATGACATTTATTACACCTTGTACTTTGTATTTTAGCATGAGTGGCTAAACTTAACTACTAAGGTTGTGAACCCTAAATGGGTGTTATGAAAATGGGTATTTAACATTGAATAAATGCTTAATGGTTGGTTGATATTTCTTTACTTCTCATTCTTCATTTATTGTTGGTGGTTGTAAACACTAACTAAAGCCATTTAAGCCTTAGCTTGCTTGGGAAAGTGGGTCAGATTTTGGAAGAAGTAAAGAACAAAAACTCGAGGCCTTACACCTCGTTTAATAGAATCGCTTAGGGATAAGTGGGTTTTATTTGGCATTTATTGATTGTTATACATTGTGACTCTTAGACTCTTGGGAAAAAGCAAGATAGGAAATACTATTCAAGTATTGGAAAATATTGGGTAGTTGCATAGAAATCAATTGCATATCAATAATCAACCATTAGAAATATATCATATTAACACCGATAGCATTACACTACATTTATGGGAACACAACCTTGGTTTAATAAACTTCATTAATTACTACATCAAGCATTCTCATTAGTTAATATTCTAAAACAATCGTCACTCATACTACTACTCCTACACCATTTCTATGTTACTCCTATCGGAATAGATTTAAGATTATAGTCGGGTAACACACTAATTCAAGGGAACATTTCACACCTATTCCCTGTGGGATTCGACCCCAACCTAGTTGGGTTACTATATTTGACACCGACCGCCTTACACTAATTATAAAAGTGTAATTTGAGCGTATCAGTCATCTAGAGAGATTTGGTAGACTCTAGCCACCTCATTTCAATGGTACTGAGGGCGGGGATGCCCAAGGTTTCTTAGATAAGTGCCAAAAGATGCTACGTACAGCTGGTATTCTTGAGTCTAGCGGGGTTTCATTCACTACTTTCCAGTTTACTGGTCAAGCGTTCGATTGGTGGGAGGAGTTTGAGAGGCGTAGGCCTGCGGGAGCAGCACCTCTTACCTGGCAGCAGTTTTCTACTCTCTTCTTGGAGAAGTATGTACCTCAGTCCCGTCGTGAGGAGCTTCATTGCCAGTTTGAGTGGTTGGATCAGGGCTACATGTCAGTGACCCAATATGAGCTGAGATATACACAGTTGGCTAGGCATGCCACATGAATGATCCCGACAGATCGGGAGAGGATTAGGAGGTTCATTGATGGCCTAAACTACTCTATTCGCATTCTTATGACCAGAGAGAGTTCTATCATCATCTTTTAAGTAGGTTGTGGATCAGGTATGCTCCATTGAGGCGGATCATTGCCGGGAGTGGGAGAAGATTGAGGCCAAGAGGCCTTGTGGTTCTGGTAGCTTCAGTGGTGCTCCATCTAGAGGGCATTTTCAGCAGGGTAGAGGTCACTCATCTAGACCTTCGCATTCATGCCGCCCTGAGCAGAGCAGAGCTTCTTCTGGTCATGGTCGACAAGGATTCCAGCAGGGCTAGTCTTCACTTAGTGCTCTCCCAGCCCAGAGTGCAACACCTACTACTTCTTCAGCCCAGGGTTCATCTACGGCGAGAGGTTCCCTTTAGTCCCCTTCTGCAACATTTGGTAGTTGCTACGAGTGTGGCAAGTTTGGCCATATGAGGAGGCGGTATCCTCGATGTCGTGGTAGTCAGTCTCAGTAGAGGGATCATCCCTCATTTTCTGCTTCGGTTTCTTTAGCACCCGCCCAGTCAGATAGGGGTGGAGGCTAGGCGGCTAGGGGTCGCCCCAAAGGCGGAGGCCGATCACGATTCTATGCACTTCCTGACAAGCGTGATGTAGTTGCCTCTGATGCAGTGATTACAAGTATCATTTCTGTCTATCACAGAGATGCCTCTGTTCAATTTGATCCAGGGTCCACATATTCGTACGTGTCTTCTTATTTTGCACATCATTTGGGTGCGACCCATGGTTGTCTTGATTTGCATGTTCATGTATCCACCCCCGTGGGTGATACGATTGTTGTGGATCATGTCTATAGGTCCTGTGTTATTTCTATTGGGGGTCTGGAGACCCAGGCGGATCTGTTATTGTTAGGGATGGTGGACTTTGATGTGATATTGGGTATGGATTGTTTGTCTCCGTACCATGCTATATTGGACTGTCATGCTAAGACAGTTACGTTGGCTATTCCTGGTATTCCTCAGATTGAGTGGCGGGGTTCGACTAATTTCGTCCCTAGCCATGTTATTTCGTTCTTAAAGGCTCAGAGAATGGTTAAAAAAGGGTGTTTGTTGTATTTACCATTTGTGAAGGATATGGGAGCTGAGTCTCCTAGCATTGATTCTGTACCTGTTGTGAGGGACTTTCCAGATGTATTCCCCTCAGACTTGCTGGGTATGCCACCAGACAGGGATATTGATTTTGGCATTGACTTGGTGCCAGACACTCAGCCCATTTCTATTCCTCCTTATAGGATGGCACCAACTGAGTTGAAGGAATTGAAAGAACAACTTTAGGAGCTTTTGGATAAGGGAATCATTCACCCTAGTGTGTCCCCGTGGGGTGCACCGGTGTTATTTGTTAAGAAGAAAGATGGTTCCATGTGGATGTGTATTGATTATAGGCAATTGAACAAGGTAACAGTGAAGAACAAATACCCTCTACCGCACATTGATTATTTGTTTGATCAGTTACAGGGTACGAGAGTGTTTTCTAAGATTGATCTTCGTTCGGGCTATCATCAGCTGAGGATTAGGGACTCTGATAATATGAAGATTGCATTCAAGACTAGATATGGCCTTTATGAGTTCCTTGTAATGTCTTTTGGGCTGACCAACGCCCCAACATCATTCATGACTCTGATGAACAACACATTCAGGCCGTATTTGGATTCATTCGTAATCGTGTTCATTAATGACATTCTGGTCTACTCCCATAGTCAGGAGGAACATGCTCAACATTTGAGTATTGTGTTGCAGAGATTGAGGGAGGAGAAGTTGTATGCTAAATTCTCCAAGTGCAAGTTTTGGCTCGAGTCAGTAACATTTCTGGGTCATGTGGTGTCTTGTGATGGTATTCAAGTTGACCCAAAGATGATAGAGGCAGTGCAGAGTTCCTAGACTGTCCTCAGCTACATAGATCAGAAGTTTTCTTAGCTTGGCGGGATATTATCGCCAGTTTGTTCAAGGATTTTCACACATTGCTTCTTCTTTGACTAAGTTGACTCAGAAGGGTGCACCATTCGTGTGGTTAGATGAGTGCAGGGAGAGCTTTCAGAAGCTCAAAACAGCTTTGACCACAGCTTCAGTGTTAGTCTTACCATCAGCTTCAGGTTCATATATTGCATATTGTAATGCCTCGAGAGTGGGTATAGGTTGTGTATTGATGTAGGAGAGTAGAGTGATTGCTTATGCTTATCGGCAGTTGAAGCCTCATGAGAAGAACTACCCTGGTCATGATTTGGAGCTGGCTGCCATAATTCATGCCTTGAAGATTTGGAGGCACTATTTGTACGGTGTGTCCTGTGAGGTGTATACCGATCATCGTAGTCTCTAGCATTTGTTCAAACAGAAGGATCTTAATTTGAGACAGCGGAGATGGCTTGAGTTGCTCAAGGATTATGACATCACTATTCTATATCATCCGAGGAAGGCCAATATGGTGGCCGATGCTGTGAGCCGCAAGGCGGTTAGTATGGGCAGCTTGGCATATATTCCAGCTGAGGAGAGGTCATTTTCTTATGATGTTCAGGCGTTAGCCAATCGGCTAGTGAGGTTAGACATTTCAGAGCCCAATAGGGTGTTGGCCTGTGTTGTATCTCGGTCTTCTTTATATGATCGTATTCGTGAGCGCCAGTATGATGATCCACACTTGGTTGTCCTTAAGGATAGAGTTCAGCATGATGATGCTAGAGATGCCACTATTGATAGTGATGGCGTATTGAGGATGCAGGGCCGGATATGTTTGCCTAATGTTGATGGCCTTCGTGAGTTGATATTGGAAGAGGCCCATAACTCGCGGTATTCTATTCATCCAGGAGCCGCGAAGATGTACCAAGACTTGAGACAGCATTATAGGTGGAGAAAGATGAAGATGGACATTGTTAGTTATGTAGCACGGTGCCTCAATTGTCAGCAGGTTAAGTATGAGCATCAGAGACCCGGTGGCGTATTTCAGCGCATTGATATTCCCGAGTGGAAGTGGGAGAGGATCACTATGGACTTTGTTACTGGACTCCCTCGGATGGCGAGGAAGTTTGATTCCGTTTGGGTGATTGTGGATAGGCTGACCAAGTCAACTCATTTCATTCCTATGTGCACTACATATTCCTCGGAGCGGTTAGCTGAGATATTCATTCGGGAGATCGTTAGATTGTATGGAATCCCAGTTTCTATCATATCAGATAGAGGTACATAGTTTACTTCGTAGTTCTGGAGGACATTTCAGCGTGAGTTGGGCTCCCAGGTTGAGTTGAGTACTGCATTCCATCCTCGGACGGACGGACAGTCCCAACGTACTATTCAGATCTTGGAGGATATGTTGAGAGCTTGTGTTATTGACTTCGGTGGTTCATGGGCTGATTATTTGCATATCGCAGAGTTTACAACAGCTACCAATCTAGTATTCAGATGGCGCCGTATATGGCTTTATATAGGAGACGGTGTAGATTTCTAGTTGGTTGGTTTGAGCCCGGTGAGGCAAGGTTATTGGGGACAGAGTTAGTCTAGGATGCTTTGGATAGGGTGAAGGTTATTCAGGAGAGACTTCACACAGCTCAGTCCCACTAAAAGAGTTATGCGGACCGAAAGGTTCGAGATGTGTCTTATCCTGTGGGTGAGAAAGTCTTACTGAAGGTTTCGCCGATGAAAGGCGTCATGAGATTCGCGAATAAAGGAAAGCTCAGTCCAAGATTTATTGGCCTTTTTGAGATCCTCAGAAGGATTGGAGAGGTGGCATATATGCTTGGTTTGCCACCCAGTCTATCAGGAGTTCATCCAGTGTTTCACGTATCCATGCTCCGGAAGTGTGTTGGCGACCCATCGCATGGGTTGGACTTTAGCACTATTCAGCTTGATGATGACTTGACCTATGATGTGGAACCTATAGCTATATTGGGTTGTCAGGTGAGAATATTGAGGTCCAAAGACATTGCATCAGTTAAGGTTCAGTGGAGAGGTCGACCCGTGGATGAGGCTACTTGGGAGATCCTCGAGGACGAGCATTTTCTTAAGTGGGGGAGAATGTGACAACCCGGCCCATTGTCATGGGAATTACCACCCTGTTACCTTGCATTTATATGTTTCATGATTTTATATCGGTGTTAGAGTCTATCGGGTGAGTTAGGAGTGATTCTAGTTGAAAATGAGGCAAATGGCCTTTTGAAAGGAAGCTTGATTATGGAAAGTCAACCTAGAGTTGACTATTTAGTTAGAGGGCTTAGATTTGGATTCTAATGATTTGGTTAGTTCCGGGAGGTTATTTGTGACTTAGGGGAACGATCAAAATTGAATTTGGAGGTCCGGTGTAGAAATAGGCTTGAATTGGCTCAAGGTTGAATTTTGGCGATATCTGAATGGTAGGTGAGATTTTGATCCGGGAGTCAGAATGGAATTCTAACAATTTTTGTAGCTTCATTATGTGATTTTGGATATGTCTGCAAATTTTTAGGTCATTCGGACGTCGTTTGGTCAAGTTTTTGATTGAATGTTAGTTTCAGAAGTTTGAGTTGAATCTTGGTTTGAATCCGCTATAATTCGATGATTTCTTTGTTTAGGGGCGTGTTTTTATGATTTTAACAAATTCGTATGGTGATTTAGAGTGGAATTGACTGTTGGTTGAGGTCCCGGGGATCTCGAGATGAGTTCGGGAGGTTAAACGGAAGGATTTTGAGTTATAAGAGTTGCTGTCATAAATTACAGCAGCATTTTCGCTTCTGCGGATGGCGAACCGCAGAAGCGGAGTCGGAGGAGCGGGATTATTATCGCAGATGCGAAAAGGGGCTTGGCAAGGTGGTTCTGTAGAACCGGATGATGCAGCGCAGGTGCAGACTCGCTTCTGCGAGTCAGGGGTCGCAAAAGCGGAGGCAGGTGTTTGGGTAGACCTTCGCAGATGCGGAGATCATTCCGCAGATGCAGACTCGCAGGTGCGAGACCTGGTCCGCAGGTGCGAAAGTGGTGGTTTAATGCTGGAATCGCAGATACGACCATTTGGTCATAGATGCGGACTCGCAGGTGCGAGATTATGTCCGTAGAAGCGGTAATCGCGTCAGTTATTAAAAATTAGAAGGTTAAAATTTCAGAACAGTCTAAAAATGCTAAGGCACCTTCTAAGAGGCGATTAAGGGGCGATTTTCAGAGAAATCAAAGGGGGTTTTCAGGTAATCGTTCATGGACCTAAATTATGTCATTTCCTTGCTAAATTATGGTGTTTTTGACTGAAATTGGAAGAATTAGGGGTGTATTAATGGAGGTTCTCACCCTAGGCTTGGGTTATGGAAAATGAATGATTTGAATGGGTAAATAGAGTCCAATTTTTGTAAATTTTATATGCATGGACTCGTGTTGAGATAAGGGTTCCGAATATGTGACTTTTGTAATTTTTCGAGAAGCGTACGAAAGCCGGGTTTTGGCAACTTTGTAGTTTTTGGTATAATTTGAATTTCTTTGACTGGGTAACATCCCATTGGCCTATTTTTATGTATTTCTACTACATTTGATCAGATTCTACGCCTGTGGAGGTTGATTCTCATGGCAAGGGCATCACAGATTAGTCGTCGAGCCGAGTCGAGGTGATTAATGGGTGTGGGTGATGACCAGCGGGTTCAAAACCCCGGTATACCACTTTGTAACGCTGTATTGCGGTGAGACATGTACTCTCATATGAGTGGGGGGTCGAATGTGATTGAGGACTATGGCTTAGTCCGACCTGATATTACTATATTGTGTTTTTGGCTACTATTGAGCCGGTGAACCTCCTCCTCGGATGGTTGTGTATATTAATGGGCTGTGAGCCAGTTATTTGGATCCTGCGAGGATCGTTGTCATTGTTTCTGTGATATTAACATGCTATTTTACTACCAGTCCCGAGCTATTACTGTCATTATGATTTTTTCCAAACTCTGGAACTACTGATATACTGTTTTCTACTGAAAAATGATAAAAAGTGTTTTCAAAACTACTTTTGAGCCTGTAAGGCTGCATTTGCATATTAGCTGACTGGTAGTGGATCAAGCTGCGCACTGCAGTGAATTCATGATATTGTGCTTGGGCTGTAGGAGCCCCTCCGGAGTCTGAACCCCCACAGTGAGCACGGGTACCTAAATTGGATCGGGCTACGCACCGTAGCAATCATTTCATGCATTGTATTGCATTTTGCTACATCTGATAACAGTTATATTGCTTTTGCTGGTATTTCCTAGTACAGATACTATTGATATTGATATTATTGCAGTGGTATTTGATTACAGCTTTACATAGTGCTATATTGTGATTTCTTATCTTCGCTGTCTTACCCCTGTTCATTACCACTGAGTCTAGAAGTACTCACTTTACTCCCTACACCTTGTGTGTAGATCTAGGTACGTCACAGCAGCCCTGACCCAGTAGCTGCTCGGAGATACTTTCGGGATAGATAAGGTAGATGCCGTGTCCGCAGGACCTGACTCCCCTTCCAGCTTTGTTTATTTCATATTGATATCTATTACCGCACTTGAGTACTGATGTAACCACTATTACACTTGTATACTCTTTAGAGGCTCTTGACTTGTGACCCCTTGGTCTTTGGGAAGTTGTTATTGTTTTTGGGACGTGATCCCCGTACTTGATTATTCCATTATTGTTGTTCTATCTTTGGTTATGCCTAAAACGGTTAAAGTGAGCTAATGGCTCCGTAAGTTCTGTTGATTGGTCGGGCTGGCCTAGCAGTGTGCTGGACGCCATCACGACCGGGTTTGGGGTCGTGACATGGTTATTTCTTCATTTTTTGTGCTTTAATCATTTGATTTTGTTTAGTTTTTAACATAGAGAAGTTTTAGTTAATCACTTGAATCTTTTATCTTGCTTATAATGTTGTTAGATTTAATTTAAAGTTTAAATTAATTGTTGAGTTTTAGTGATTTGAATATGTTTATTGTTGTGTTAAAATTTTGATAAGTTAGAAATTGGAATGTTTTGTTGGATCTTCTTAAGTTTAATCTGAATGTAGTAATTAAAATCTTTTTGTTTGTTATAATTTTTTGTTATTTTTGAATCTGAAGAATAGTTGTTATGAATGTTCAAAATAATTCTAGATTGATTGTTGTTCTTTATTTAGTTTGAATATTTTGTTTAAGTTTGATTAAGAATTGGTTAAAATTGTTATATTTTGGTTGTTTGATTTAGATGAATTGGTTATAGCTGACAAGGGTAGAAAAGTAAAATTTTAGTAATTTCGGGGCTATTTCGGTAATTAAAATTTAGATAATTATTTGAATTAAAGTATTATGTCAATTAGTTATAATATTTTTAAAATTAGAGTGGAAGATAAAATATTTTATAGTGGCAGCTAAAGTATTAATAAAATAAGTATAGTGGGGAACAAAACCTAGTGTAGTGGGATTTAAAGTACAACTAAAATAAAGTAGTCGATTGTGGGGTTCAAGAAAGTGGAATTTTTCTTTTACTTATTTAATTTATAGTGGTATGTTTTTTTAATTAAAGAGGAAGATGTCTTACTTATATATAAGAAGGGAATAAGAAGTTAAAGATGAGGAGAAAAAATATTGAGAGAGTTTTAAGAGTGAAAAATATCAGAAGTAAGAATCAAAAGAGATAAAAGATTAAGAGAATTATCAATAGTTAAGAAAAAAAAACAAAATGAAAAAAAAAATTAAGAAGAAAAAGAGAGTTAGTTTTCGATTACAAAATATATTATCAAGTTCAGTTCTTAGTTACTGGTTTTTTTTTATTAAAATTCCGATACTAGGTTATTTTGCTTCCACCACTGTTGTTGCGTTGTTCCTATTGTTGTGTTGATCAATCCTATATTCTTCTATTTTTCTCATATCAGGTACATGACCGATTGTGTTTAAATTAAAAAAATGAATACACATGAAGAATGGAAGTTTTGAAATTATTATTATTTTTTTCCTTGTTTTCTTTTACTGATTGTGTTTAAGTTATGGTAACTAGCAGAATGGAAGAAAAAACTCTCCCAACATCTTCATATCTTCATTCACCTACTATTCCACCAAAACCACCTAACATCACTAATTCTCAATCAATTCCACTACAAAATAGTTCTATCCCTTTGATTTCTGATATGAATATTGATCAACCACATCAATTGGTTGATTCACATACTCAACCGAAATCCTATCTTCAAACTTTGAATACTCACATCTCCCAAATATCTGTCAATAATCTTACACCTTCACTCACTGATGCTTTCGACTACACTGATGAATTAGAAGCACCAACTGATTCTTCAAATTTCATTCCTCTTTCCGTGGAGGAGAAACATAGGATTTACAAGCCATGGGAACATGCTGTAATTATTAAAGTTTTTGGTCGTAAAGTGGAGCATCAACTCCTTAGACAAAAAGTATACTCACTGTGGAAACCTACCGAAAATCTTCTTTTGATAGATTTAGGATATGATTTTTTTCTTCTTAAATTTCAAAAGGAAGAAAACAAAATACATGCTTTACAGGGAGGACCTTGGTTTGTTCTCAATCATTTCTTATCTGTCCGACAATGGGAGCCAAAATTTAAAGCATCAACAACTCAACTTTCCTCTTCTGCTATTTGGTTACGTTTGCCCGAATTACCTACAGAATTTACGATTATCATATTTTGAAGAAATTGGGACAGAAAGTAGGTAAATTTCTATTTATAGATATTTGCACTTCCAACACTACTCATGGACAATATGCTAGACTATGTGTTGAAGTATTGCTAAACCAACCATTAAATACACATTTATACATTGGCGAGAATAAACAAACCATTATGTATGAAGGTTTGAATTTACTTTGTATTACTTGTGGTTGTATGGGGCACAATCAAAAAACATGCCCATCCCTTGCAAAGGATACTACTTCCTCTACTAATATTCTTACACAAGACTGTTCTAAAGTTGATCAAACTAATCTTGAGCCTTGGAAACTAGTCAAATTTCCTAAGAGGCATGCAAAATCAATGCCTACTCGCCCATTGCAATCAAATCCTGATGAGGTAAGGAATAGTTTGGTTAAGCACTCTTTAATACATCGTAATAATCTCCCTTTTTGATCATTTATCTTGTGACGACCCAAAGGTTCATCACTTATTTTATTAATCATTTCGAGCTTCTGAGGCCTTGAAAACCTCATTCTATGTTGCCTCGATTTACGTGCACGATCCGGGCATGTGGCCGGAAAGTTTTTATGTTGAAATTTATGAAAAATGTGAGAAATTTGAAGAATTTTGATATTAATATTGATATGGCTGACTTCGGTCAACATTTTTGGTAAACGGACCCGGACCCGATATTGGATGGTCCCGGAAGGTCCGTAGGAAAATATGGGACTTGGACATGCGTCCGAAGTCGAATTCTGAGGCCTAGAGCCCAAGTAATGAATTTTTCTAAGAAATTGTTTTTGATGTAATTGTTAAAGGAAAATGAATTAATTGACCATGGTATCGGGCTCGTATTTTGGTTCCGACGCCCGGTACAAGTCTTAAATATTATATATGTGCTTTATGCAAAGTTTGGTGACATTCGGATGTCGTCTGATATGTTTTGGACCTTGAGTTTCAAGTTTGAAAGTTTTGAAAACCAAAAGTACGAAAATCATGAACTTGAGGCTTGATTTGATGAAAACGATGTGATATTGGCGATGTGATCGCACGAACAAGTTCGAAATGTGTTTTTGATGTTGTGTATATGTTTGGTTTGGAGCCGGGGGGGGGGGGCTCGGGTAAAGATTTGATAGGAATTTTTGCACTGCTGGTTTTTCACCCAGCTGTTGGCTTCGCAATTGCGAAGCATTTCTCGCAATTGCGAAGGTGACAGATCAAGGCAGGGTTCGCAAATGCGAACCCTTGATCGCAAATGCGAAGGGTGCCCAGGACAGTTTGGGTTCGCAAATGCGAACCAAACCTCGCAAATGCGAGGCCTTCGGTGTTAAGCCATTCTTCGCAAATGCAAAGAATTCTTCGCAAATGCGAAGGCCCCTCAGCCCAGCTTTGTTCGCAAATGCGAACAAATGTTCGCAAATGCGAAGGCCCCAGAATTGCCTTGGCTTCGCAAATGCAAACAAAAGTTCGCAAATGCGAACTTCCCAGCCTTAGCTTATTTTTCAAACTCCAGAAATTGGTCGGGGTTTGCAATTGCGAACCCATGTTCGCAAATACGAATACAGAGACCTGTAAATACCGATTTCCAGCTTCATTTTTCACATTTCACAACCCAAAAACACCCATTGGCGATTTTTCACGAACTCCCTCTTCTTCAAAACAATTGTAAGTCACTTTTTACTTAATTCTCTCAATTCCTAACAACATTAAACATGTTTTTCAATAGAAATCAAAGGTTTTCATGGTAGAATTTCTTGTTTTTGGTAGAATATAGGGTTTTTCATGAATTAGGGAATTGGACCTCGAATTGAGGTCCGATTTTGAAACAAATCATATACTTGAACTCGTGGGGGGATGGGTAACCGGATTTTGGTCCGAACCCCGTGTTCCGACCATGTGGGCCCGGGGTCGAAATTCACTATTCCGGGCTGAATGTTGTAAAAGTTGTAATTGGCCTTATGAATTAGTTTGTTGAGTAGTATTGATGATATTAAATCAATTGTGTATAGATACGATTGGATTGGAGCCAAATTTGAAAGGAAAAGGCATTGCCACGGATTGAATTGTTCATAAACATTCGAGGTAGGTGTTTGTTCTATCCTAGCTTGAGGGAATATGATTATGTGCTATGTGTTATGTGATCGAGTGCGGTGTATGGGCTGTGGTGACGAGCATCTATACACTGGCGTCTAGTATGACCGTGAGTCGTTATTAATACTTATTGTGAGACATATTTGAAGATAAATTGTTGAACCCTTGCCGGGTTGTAGAATTGTTATTGTTCTCCCTTGTCGGGACTCGTTGTGAAGATGATTATTGATTGCCCTTGCTGGGACGGTTTATGATTTACTGTTTCATTCTTTTCCCTTAACTGTGATTGTTATTTAGGTGATGAAGAGTGATAATGCACGAAGGGTGATGTCGTGCCTTGAGTTATTATTTATGCACGAAGTTTAATGCCGTGCCATATTTATTGATTTTGCACAAAGGTTAATGCCGTGCCATGTTTTATTGATTATGCACGAAGGTTAATGCCGTGCCATGTTGTTGATTATGCACGAAGGATCATGCCGTGCCTTGTTATTGAACCATGTACGAAGGATCATGCCGTACCATGGATGTGAGGATGAGAGTAAAAGCACGAAGGGTGATGCCGTGCACTTTATTTACTTATTTGGTGAGGATGAGAGTAAAAGCACGAAGGGTGATGCCGTGCAACTTCTTGCCATTCCTTGACTTGATATTACTTGTTTTTCCATTATACTTTGTTTTTCCTTGTGAACTTATTAACTGTTGTTAATTGTTGAGTTCTTTTGAGATATTCCTTATTGTGTGTGGTATACATATATATGGAACTGCACAGGTTTATGTGAGTGTCTGGTCCTAGGCTTGTCACTACTTCGCCGGGATAGGCCAGGCACTTACTAGCACATGGGGTCGGTTGTGCTGATACTGCACTTCTGTGCGTTTTTGCACAGGTCCAGGTTTCGATCAGGAGCAGCAGCAGTAGATCTTTTGCGTGGGAGTTGATCATATTTGAGACCGAGGTAGCTTGCAGGTGTCCGCATGCCCGGCGTCTCTTTTTTTTTAATTATGTTATTAGTTGTAGTCTCCTTGTTCCGAGACAAATAGATTATGTTATATTTCTTTCAGATCTTTATGTGTAGTATTCATATAGTAATTCGTGAGCTGGTGACTCCACATCTTGGGTAGAGGGTTTCAGTATTATTTTACCTTGAAATGGCTTATTACTGTTTTTATAAAGTCTTCCGCACTTGTCTAATTAAGATTATGATTTTGGTTATTAATTTGAGTATGAAGTATTGTTAAACAGGATAGTGTGAATAAAGAGGCTTGCCTAGCTACCACGAGTAGGCGCCATCACGATCCCGATGTTGGGGAAAAATCCGGGTCGTGACAAGTTGGTATTAGAGCTCTAGGTTACATAGGTCTCACCACTCACGAACAAGCTTAGTAGAGTTTGAGAGGTAGGTACGGAGACGTCTGTACTTGTCCTCCAGAGTCTATTGAGTTAGGAAAAGTCTCTCATTTGTTCTTTCTTATCGTGCGAATTCATTCTTCAAATGTCAAATTGAATTTCTACTCTTGTCTTCTCACGGATGGTGAAGTCACGTACCGCTTCTTCAGCCGAACAATGGCACAGGCTGGTGATAGATCAACTACGCCTTCAAAAGTTTTACGGAGGTCGGATAGGTTTCACCAAACTCTTCCCTACCACCTTTAGCGGTGCATCTTTTGAGAACCCACGGGATCGTGCTTGACCGCTGTTATGAGAAATTAGAGAACGTGGGAATAGTCGAATGCGAGGGGGTTCATTTTACTGTGCTACGGAGGGCACACAGAAGTAGTGGGAAGATAATGTATTTACCACACCAGTTATGGTTCCAACAGAAGATGCAATTATATCAGGAGATCACCTATGTCACGCCCCAAATCGAGGGACATGACCGGCGCCTGACCGGGTTGCCCCAGTCAAGCGGACCTGGGTGCCTTTCATTCCCACGCGTTACCCCTGTGTTGACTGTTTCTCATTAACCAAATATATTACTAATCATAATGACTGATTTCATAATGCATAAACATAACCATGTGATTGATTCACTAACAAGTTCATAATTTATATTTACAACACCCCATACTTATACCTAGGCCACAATCCCACAGTTTACATGTCTATGGAGCCTCTAGGATACAAAAAGGGAAAGACAATACTTGCCGGTAACAAGGCTCCGGCTATACCTTTCAAAACCAAAATGAAATCCAAACCGAAGTGGCAAGAACCACACACGGCCCCGAGGAAGAAAGGGGCTCACCAAAACGGGCAGTGGAAGGAGAAGGATACTACTGCCGATGAGCTGAAGTGCCTGCTACCGATCCACCTACAATCATGACACAAATGTAGCGCCCCCGGCAAAAGGGACGTCAGTACACTTGAATTGTACTGGTATGTATGGACAAACTTTGTCCCAAGTAAACTCAAGCCATTAAATTACATCAACAATTAATTAAGCCAGCTAACCATGTTTCCACATTTTCCTTATTTCAAATAATTCTCAACACAAAGCACTTTCTACAATCAATCAATTTAACAATAACCAATCAATCACGTAAAGCACAAGTAGTCAAACAAAGGGGCAATCAGTGCCCCACAGGTTGCAAACTCTCCTGCTGTCTCCTTTCACAATTTCACATTATTGATTTTTGTATCAATTTTCAATAGCGATTTCGATCGCTTTCCATCCTTATTGCCCCTGACCACCCTTATTACCTCGGCCACCCTTATCACCCTAACCCACACCTTATTTCACCACGTTGCGGCGCGCAACACGACCCCGCCTTACAGTTGAAAACACAACAATTTCAAACAGCAGATAAGGTACTACACACAATTTCAACAAGTTCAAATAAGCCACTTACACATTGGTTCATGTTCTCAATTTCTTCTCAAGCCAATATCAAAACCAAGTTACAAGTATTCCAAAATCGAAAATGCCCACATAATCATGTTCAACAATTTACCACAATTAAGGTGTTTCAAATTCCTTCCACAATAGGCCAAATATGCCATCACAATGGTTGTTCCCAATTCTTTACCAATCTCGATTACCTTTTTATCTTTCCATTCATATTTCATACCACACCACACGTAGTTCAAAATCAATCAAATGCTCAACAAGGAAATCAAACAATTACGTAAAATTTCTCAATTTGACACATGCCAAAACAATTCGCACACATTTTGGGCGATTTTACAAGAATCAAAATTAGCCATACATACCTGGTGATGATTTTTCCTCCTACTTTATGCTTACCCAAGATATCCTACTCTTGCCAACCTTGTTCTTGAAGACTCTTACTCCTACTCACTTATTTTTACTAGAAATCAAGTTCAATAATCATGCATGAGTGTAAAAATTCTATTTTCAAAAGCTATTATATGCAAACCTCTCTTTACCCAATTTAAAACTGAAAATCAAAGAAAATAGTTAGGGTTTTTACCTTGAAAAGATTGGGGAAGTTGAATCCTTGCCCTAGGATCCCTTGGAATTAAGTAGTTGGAACCATCTTTGAAGATGAAGAACTTCTCTCTCTAAAAACCCTCTCTTCTCTCTCTAATTTTGGTGAGATGATATGATAAAATGAAGAAGAAAGGTGTTATATTAAAGAAGAGATCGGGTCAAAATGTTACAAAAATCGGGGCCGGGGTCAATTATGCGGTGCACTATGCGACCGCAGAATCAACATGCGGTCCGCATAGTGACCGCAGAATTGCCCCAAATTTTATACAGGTTCTGTTAAGGAATGTGGTCACTATGCGGACCGCATGTTGATTGTGCGGTCGCAAAAGTGCACCGCAGATTTGACATGCGATCGCATATCGACCGCACTTTTGACACGATTTTGGGCAACTCTCTGGAACGTTTTGCGGCAAGAATGTGGTCCGCATGTCAGGGTTTGCGGTCGCATTCTTGACCGCATATTTGACACTTTTTCGGAAAAATTATTTCTCTACATTTTTGAAACTTAAATCACTACCAAGGGTCCGAACCGCGGCGAGCAAGCTCGCCGCGAAGAATTCTACGCATTCCTAACACATCATTCGGACCATGACACCACATCTACTAGGTTTTATGCACAAAATTTTTACGGGGCCTTACATCCTCCCCCTCTTAAGATCATTCGTCCTCGAATGAGGATTTTGAAATAAATGAGTTTTGAAAGACATGATATGCAAGCTATCAAAATTTTGACTAACTCTTATATTTTAGAAACATTTTGCCAGAGTTTCCTTTGTATTATGGACATATCCACCTGTCAGAGGGCCCCCGAAACACATTACCAAACAACAATACACAAATACAACACTTTTCACAACCGGTATACACTTTCTTACCTCAACGAATGCACATATTCTATCACATTGTTACAATTGCACATAAACTAGTCACTTCAATGAATTCTTACCTTATTTAACCATTTTGACACACCATGTACACTTAACAAACCATTACCAATCTACACTTACTATTAGTTGTTTATTAAACACGTAAATCTTTATAAGACTTTCATTTATCAAGAACGGTTCAAGTGACCCAAGGTAACAACACATTTAACTCATTACAAATAAAGGAGACTTTACTAATACTAAGAGGGAAACAACTTAGGCAAGATGACAGTTACTAGGAGTAGGAGGGTCACCTAATTTCTTCTAGGCTTGATCGAACAAATGGGGGTACTTTTCCTTCATCTCTTTTTCCGCTTCCCGTGTGGCCTCCTCAACTTGTTGACTTCGCCACAATACTTTAACAGAGGCGACTTCCTTATTTCTCAACTTACGGACTTGCCTATCAAGAATGGCAACTGGAACTTCTTCATATGACAAATTTTCATTAACCTCTATAGCTTCGATTGGCATGATGGTGGATGGATCTCCAATCACTTTCTTCAACATGGACACATGGAATACCGGATGCACTGATGACATCTCAGGAGGCAACTCTAGCCTATAAGCAACTTGACCAATCCTTTGAACGATCCGATATGGCCCGACATACCTAGGACTCAATTTCCCTTTCTTTCCGAATCGCATGACTCCTTTCATAGGTGATACCCTCAAGAACACCCAATCATCGACTTGAAACTCCAAATCCCTTCGACGAACGTCTGCATAGGACTTTTGACGACTCTGTGCTGTTTTCATTCTCTCCTGAATAACCTTGACCTTTTCCATAGCTTCGTACACCATATCTGGCCATAGCAATTCCGCTTCACCTACCTCAAACCACCCGATTGGCGATCTACATCTTCTCCCGTATAATGCCTCAAACGGGGCCATTTGAATGCTAGCATGATAGCTATTATTGTAAGCAAATTCTATCAGTGGCAAGTGCTCATCCCAATTACCTTTAAAATCTAAGACACAAGCCCGCAACATATCTTCGAGCGTCTGAATGGTCCGCTCGGCCTGACCGTCGGTCTGTGGATGGAAAGCTGTGCTGAGATTCACCTGAGTTCCCAAACCTTGCTGAAATTTCTTCCAAAAGTTAGCGGTGAACTGAGCCCCGCGATCTGAGATGATAGAAAGTGGAGTGCCATGAAGCCTTACTATCTCTTTGATGTACAATCTTGCATATTGCTCCGTAGTATCAGTGGACTTGACAGGCAGGAAGTGAGCTGATTTGGTGAGTCGATCTACTATCACCCATATTGAATCGAACTTACGCTGAGTGCGAGGTAACCCTACCACGAAATCCATATTGATCATCTCCCATTTCCACATTGGTATTTCTATAAGCTGAGTTAATCCACCAGGCCGTTGATGCTCGGCCTTCACTTGTTGACAGTTCGGACATTTAGCTACAAAGCCTGCCACATCCCTTTTCATACCGTTCCACCAATAAACCTCTTTGAGATCGTGATACATTTTCGTTGAACCAGGGTGCACAGAATACCTGGAAGTATGAGCCTCTGCCATCACTCTTTCCCGAAGCTCGTCCACATCCGGAACACATAGCCTATCTTGACACCGCAATACACCATCTTCGCTGCCGAGTACAAATGCTGAGGTCTTGTCATTCATGATCGCTTCCTTCACCCGAACCAATGCTGGATCCATGAACTGTTTTTCCTTGATTTCCGCGACCAATGATGATTCTGCTCCATTATGCACCAAGATATCCCCCTCGTCTGACGCCGAAATACGAACCCCCAAACTGGCTAATTGGTAAACCTCTCGAGCCAGGTGTCTCCGATCTACACCCAAATGAGCCAAACTACCCATGGATTTCCGACTAAGAGCGTCAGCTACCACATTTGCCTTCCCTGGATGGTACAATATGTCCATATCATAGTCCTTGAGTAATTCTAACCACCGCCGCTGTCTCGGATTTAGCTCCTTCTGCTTGAACAAATACTGGAGGCTCTTGTGGTCTGAAAACACATCTACATGAACCCCATAAAGATAGTGTCGCCATATTTTCAAGGCAAACACAACAACTGCAAGTTCCAAATCATGCGTCGGATAATTCTTCTCATGGTTCTTGAGTTGCCTGGAAGCATAAGCTATAACCTTTCCGTGCTGCATCAATACACATCCCAAACCGACTCTGGAGGCATCACAATAGACTACAAATCCCTCTCTGCCTTCTGGCAAGGCCAATACTGGTGCCGAGGTCAATCTTGACTTCAGTTCTTGGAAACTTTTCTCACATGCTTCGGACCACTGGAACTTAACTGCTTTCTGCGTCAATTTAGTCAATGGGGAGGCGAGGGTTGAGAATCCCTCTACAAACCTCCGATAGTACCGTGCCAGACCCAAAAAGCTGCGAATCTCTGTCGGGGTCGTGGGTCTAGGCCAATCTTTCACTGCCGCAATCTTCCGAGGATCCACCATAATTCCCTCACTGGAAATAACATGCCCTAGAAAAGCTACGGACTCCAACCAAAACTCACATTTTGAGAACTTGGCATACAATTGATGCTGAAGAAGGGTCTGCAATGCTGCTCTGAGGTGAACGGCATGAACTTCCCTGCTTCGAGAGTAGATGAGAATATCGTCAATGAATACAATCACAAAGAAATCTAGGAATGGCTTGAAAACCCGATTCATAAGGTCCATGAAAGCTGCTGGGGCGTTGGTTAGCCCAAAAGACATGACCAAAAACTCGAAGTGACCATAACGAGTTTTGAAGGCGGTCTTAGGAATATCCTGCTCCCTGATTTTCAACTGGTGGTACCCAGACCGTAAATCAATCTTTGAGAAGAACCTCGCTCCCTGCAATTGGTCAAACAAATCATCCACTAGAGGCATTGGCCCTAAGGCCGAGTCTAGCCTTCTTCTTAGGTGCCATATTCTGAAAATTTGGGAACAAGGCACGAATTAGACACGGATATCTCCACATTGCACTTTACCGCACGATATAGATTAACAAAGAAGTAGGTAAATTCCTAAATGCCCGTGTAGCCCCTACTTATATGATGTGGTCGACAACACACCTATAAGAAGGGCACTACTAGACACGGCTCCGAGACATCCTAGGACACTTTAAAAACCATAGGCTCTGATACCAAGTTTGTCACGCCCCAAATCGAGGAACATGACCGGCGCCTGACCGGGTTGCCCCAGTCAAGCGGACCTGGGTGCCTTTCATTCCCACGCGTTACCCCTGTGTTGACTGTTTCTCATTAACCAAATATATTACTAATCATAATGACCGATTTCATAATGCATAAACATAACCATGTGATTGATTCACTAACAAGTTCATAATTTATATTTACAACGCCCCATACTTATACCTAGGCCAATCCCACAGTATACATGTCTATGGAGCCTCTAGGATACAAAAAGGGAAATACAATACTTGCCGGTAACAAGGCTCCGGCTATACCTTTCAAAACCAAAATGAAATCCAAACCGAAGTGGCAAGAACCACACAAGGCCCCGAGGAAGAAAGGGGCTCACCAAAACGGGCAGTGGAAGGAGAAGGATACTACCGCCGATGAGCTGAAGTGCCTGCTACTGATCCACCTACAATCATGACACGAATGTAGCGCCCCCGGCAAAAGGGACGTCAGTACACTTGAATTGTACTGGTATGTATGGACAAACTTTGTCCCAAGTAAACTCAAGCCATTAAATTACATCAACAATTAATTAAGCCAGCCAACCATGTTTCCACATTTTCCTTATTTCAAAATAATTCTCAACACAAAGCACTTTCTACAATCAACCAATTTAACAATAACCAATCAATCACGTAAAGCACAAGTAGTCAAACAAAGGGGCAATCAGTGCCCCACAGGTTGCAAACTCTCCTGCTGTCTCCTTTCACAATTTCACATTATTGATTTTTGTATCAATTTTCAATAGCGATTTCGATCGCTTTCCATCCTTATTGCCCTTGACCACCCTTATTACCTCGGCCACCCTTATCTCCCCAACCCACACCTTATTTCCCCACGTTGCGGCACGCAACACGACCCCGCCTTACAGTTGAAAACACAACAATTTCAAACAGCAGATAAGGTACTACACACAATTTGAACAAGTTCAAATAAGCCACTTACACATTGGTTCATGTTCTCAATTTCTTCTCAAGCCAATATCAAAACCAAGTTACAAGTATTCCAAAATCAAAAATGCCCACATAATCATGTTCAACAATTTACCACAATTAAGGTGTTTCAAATTCCTTCCACAATAGGCCAAATATGCCATCACAATGGTTGTTCCCAATTCTTTACCAATCTCGATTACCTTTTTATCTTTCCATTCATATTTTATACCACACCATACGTAGTTCAACATCAATCAAATGCTCAACAAGGAAATCAAACAATTACGTAAAATTTCTCAATTTGACACATGCCAAAACAATTCGCACACATTTTGGGCGATTTTACAAGAATCAAAATTAGCCATACATACCTGGTGATGATTTTTCCTCCTACTTTATGCTTACCCAAGATATCCTACTATTGCCAACCTTGTTCTTGAAGACTCTTACTCCTACTCACTTCTTTTTACTAGAAATCAAGTTCAATAATCATGCATGAGTGTAAAAATTCTATTTTCAAAAGCTATTATATGCAAACCTCTCTTTACCCAATTTAAAACTGAAAATCAAAGAAAATAGTTAGGGTTTTTACCTTGAAAAGATTGGGGAAGTTGAATCCTTGCCCTAGGATCCCTTGGAATTAAGTAGTTGGAACCATCTTTGAAGATGAAGAACTTCTCTCTCTAAAAACCCTCTCTTCTCTCTCTAATTTTGGTGAGATGATATGATAAAATGAAGAAGAAAGGTGTTATATTAAAGAAGAGATCGGGTCAAAATATTACAAAAATCTGGGCCGGGGTCAATTATGCGGTGCACTATGCGACCGCAGAATCAACATACGGTCCGCATAGTGACCACAGAATTGCCCCAAATTTTATACAGGTTCTGTTAAGGAATGCGGTCGCTATGCGGACCGCATGTTGATTCTGCGGTCGCAAAAGTGCACCGCATATTTGACATGCGATCGCATATCGACCGCACTTTTGACACGATTTTGGGCAACTCTCTGGAACGATTTGCGGTCAGAATGCGGTCCGCATGTTGATTCTGCGGTCGCATTCTTGACCGCATATTTGACACTTTTTCGGAAAAATTATTTCTCTACATTTTTGAAACTTAAATCACTACCAAGGGTTCGAACCGCGGCGAGCAAGCTCGCCGCGAAGAATTCTACGCATTCCTAACACATCATTCGGACCATGACACCACATCTACTAGGTTTTATGCACAAAAATTTTACGGGGCCTTACAACCTAATGCATCGTGTGGGGTTTCAACGGACCTTGACGTCCGGTGGAATTCTGGGAGTTGTGAAGGACAAATATTGTGAACCATTGGGATGCATATATAAGGTGGGGAAAGGTCCTCCCAAATAATTTATACATATTTAAGGTTCGTTCCTTTCATGGGGTAAGAATCGCCCCAGAGAATAACGAAGGGTATGTGAGTAAATGGAGTAGCTTAACGGTGTTAAGCCAACATAGCCAAAGAGGAAATTGACTGTCGATGTTTGCGACTAGTCCACGAAGAGGGCAAGCCGGCCAACGCAAAACTACATACTAAACTCTTTTTTTTTTTTTAAAATGTTTTGAAGACGTCACCTCCCAGATTCTCTGCAATATGTAGTATATGTGATCTGGACGGGTGTATCGGGTCACAATGACTGTGTCTCAATATATATTATCATGTCCAATAAGTTAGCTGAGCCTCAAAGGAATTGTTGTGAATGTGGCAGATTGGAGAAATATAACTTACGAAGGCACTCAAGCTACATGCCCGTTGCAGTCAATACTTAACTCACATGACTAGCCAGGGTTAGAGGTCAGGATGTTTGAGGCGGAGGTGAGACTCTTAGAGGTGGAGATCTAGTTGTTGACATAATTTTTATGGTGTGACCGAGGTCACTACACCAGATGATGTTATCACATGTACAATTCTGATTGTTATAAAAGGAATATTTTTCCTCAATTTGATTTGATCTTTGAAGAATTGAGGCAAGTCCTCTTAATATGCTCCGCTCATGAGTGAGCTTCGAAATCATCAAATCTACTTATGTGAATACACATACTGTGCTATTAAATGGGGATAATTATCCCTATTATTATGTGTTGGTCACTAGGATAATTTATGAGGTCGAAAGTGACTTTATATTATTTACTACAATGGGAATTGATGTAATTCCTAAAATAATTATTTTTAATTGTTAATTGTATGCCTTATCGGTATGAGGGTTCTTTTATGCCGTGATACTCTTTGACGGACAATAGTTGAAAAGAAGAAAGAAAGGAAATGAAAAATATCAGTGGCACAATGTGCAAATACTTGTGATTCAGAGTGGAGGGTAAGATCCTCAAAATTTTGTATAACGTGAAAATATTTCTTTTAAAAACCGTGATACAAGCTGCGGTGAATATTATATGAGGACAAGGTCCTGGTGGTGAAAAGTTTGTGTTTAAAATTTTCCCTTTCTGGAAATAAAAATCTAGCACAATATCCTAAATTTGAGCCATGCCTGTTAGGATTATTTGACAATCCTTGCATAGTTTCTATTCATATCTAACCATTTCTATTTTGTAACCATGGAGTTATAGACTTTGAGAGGAGCACCGGCTAAGAATAAATATGACTCATAAATTCGGGAAAGTAATCATGAGGTATTCATACCTCATTGTGAGTAAAGTGGGAGTTTTGGAATAAGGTATTTGACAACACGTAGTTAATTGGCAATGTTGTAATTTAGGGACGACTATTTTCGCCAAAGTCATGGTTATGTGTATATGTACGTGGTGTTCATGCCCTAGTTAGACTGGCTCGTGATAGTACCCATGGATGACGTACTGGTATACTCCCACAGCCAGGAAGAGCACAAGCAGCACCTCAGAGTGGTTCTTTAGACTCTGAAGGATAATCAGCTATATGCCAAATTTTCGAAATGTGAGTTCTGGGTGAGTTCGGTAGCATTTCTAGGTCACATTGTATCAGTGGAAGGTATTCAGGTGGACCCAAAGAAGATTGAGGCAGTTCAAAATTGGCCTCGACCAGCTTCAATGACTAAGATCCGGAGTTTCTTGGGATTGGCAGGTTACTACCGTCGATTTGTAGAGGGGTTTTCTTCTATTGCAGCCCCGATGACCAGGTTGACCCAGAAGGGTGTTCAGTTCCAGTGGCCGGAGGAGTGTGAGGCGAGCTTTCAAAAGCTCAAGACGGCCTTGACCACCGCGCCAGTGTTGATACTACCTACAGGCGCAGGGCCTTATACAGTGTTATTGTGACGCATCTCGTACAGGGCTTGGAGCGGTATTGATGCAGGATGGTAAGGTTATCGCTTATGCTTCGAGGCGGTTAAAAATACATGAGAAGAATTATCCAGTTCATGATCTTGAGTTAGCAGCAGTGGTTCATGCCTTAAAGATCTGGAGGCATTATCTATATGGTGTGACATGTGAGGTGTACACTGATCACAAAAGCCTACAGTACTTGTTCAAGCAAAATGAGTTGAATCTACGACAGCGGAGATGGTTAGAGTTGCTAAAAGACTATGATGTTACTATCTTATATCACCCGGGTAAGGCCAATGTGGTGGCCGATGCATTGAGTAGAAAGTATGCCAGCATGGGTAGTCTTGCATACATTCCGGTCAGTCAGAGACCATTAGCTCTAGATGTCCAGGCCTTAGCCAACCGGTTCGTGAGATTAGACATTTCTGAGCCTAGCAGGGTGTTAGCCTGCACGGTCGCTCGTTCTTCTTTATTAGAGCGTATCCGTGAGAGGCAATTTGATGATCCTCATTTGCATGATTTGAGAGATACGATACAGCGGGGAGGTGCCACACAGGTAAATCTAGATGATGATGGGGTATTGAAATTGCAGGGTCGAGTTTGTGTGCCCAATGTCGAAGGGATTCGAGAGTTGATCTTAGTGGAGGCCCACGGTTCACGGTATTCCATTCACATAGGCACCGCGAAGATGTACCAGGACTTGTGGCAGCACTATTGGTGGCGCAGAATGAAGAAAGATATCGTTGCATATGTTGCTCGGTGTCTAAATTATCAGCAGGTGAAATATGAGCACCAGAGGCCTGGTGGTGTATTCCAGAGGATTGAGATTCCCGAGTCGAAATGGGAACGGATCACTATGGATTTCGTTACTAGACTTCCTTTGACTCGCAGGAAATTTGATGCTATTTGGGCCATTGTTGATAGGCTGACCAAGTCAGCACACTTTATTCCAGTATCTGTCTCCTACTCGTTGGAGAGGTTAGCGGAGGTTTACATTAGGGAGATTGTTCGTCTTCATGGGGTTCCAGTATCTATTATCTCTGATCGGGGTACGCAGTTTACCTCGCGGTTCTGGGGAGCGGTCTAGCAAGAGTTAGGCACCCAGGTTCATCTGAGTACAACATTTCATCCTCAGACGGATGGCCAATCCGAGAGGACTATTCGGATTCTAGAGGACATGCTTCGAGCCTGTGTTATTGATTTCGGAGGCTCGTGGGACCATTTTCTGCCATTAGCAGAGTTTGCCTACAACAATAGCTACCAGTCCAGCATCCGGATGGCCCCGTATGAGGCATTGTATGGTAGGCGATGTGGATCTCCAATCGGATGGTTTGCACCGGGAGAGGCTCGGTTGTTGGGTACAGACTTACTTCAGGAGGACTTGGATAAGGTCAAGACTATTCAGGAAAGATTGCGTTCAGCTCAGTCCAGACAGAAGACTTATGCGGATCGTAAGGTTTGAGATGTAGATTTCATGGTTGGTGAGCGAGTACTGCTCCGAGTGTCGCCTATGAAGCGTGTGATGAGGTTCGGGAAGAAGGGCAAGCTCAGCCCAAGGTATATTGGTCCATTTGAGATTCTAGACAGAGTGGGAGGGGTGGCTTACAGACTAGCTTTTCCGCCTAGCTTATCAGCCGTGCATCCAGTTTTTCATGTATCTATGCTTCGGAGATACCATGACGATCCCACACATGTGTTAGACTTCAGTACTGTCCAATTGGACAATGATCTATCTTACGAGGAGGAGCCGGTGGCCATTCTAGACCGGCAGGTTCGACAGTTGAGGTCGAAGAGTTATCCTTCTGTGCGTGTTCAGTGGAGAGGTCAGCCGCCTAAGGTATCGACCTGGGAGTCCGAGTCTGATATGCGGGAGCCGCTACCCACATTTGTTCCCCGACTCCGGTACTTCTTTCTTTTGTCCGTTCGAGGACGAACGGTTGTTTTAGAGGTGGAGAATGTGACGACCCAAAGGGTCATCACTTGTTTTATTAATCATTTCGAGCTTCTGAGGCCTTGAAAACCTCATTCTATGTTGCCTCGATTTACGTGCACGATCCGGGCATGTGGCCGGAAAGTTTTTATGTTGAAATTTATGAAAAATGTGAGAAATTTGAAGAATTTTGATATTACTATTGATATGGCTGACTTCGGTCAACATTTTTGGTAAACGGACCCGGACCCGAGATTGGATGGTCCCGGAAGGTTCGTAGGAAAATATGGGACTTGGACTTGCGTCCGAAGTCGAATTCTGAGGCCTAGAGCCCAAGTTATGAATTTTTCTGTGAAATTGTTTTTGATGTAATTGTTAAAGGAAAATGAATTAATTCACCTTGGTATCGGGCTCGTATTTTGGTTCCGACGCCCGGTACAAGTCTTAAATATTATATATGTGCTTTCTGCAAAGTTTGGTGACATTCGGATGTCGTCTGATATGTGTTGGACCTTGAGTTCCAAGTTTGAAAGTTTTGAAAACCAAAAATATGAAAATCATGAACTTGAGGCTTGATTTGATGAAAACGATGTGATATTGGCGATGTGATCGCACGAACAAGTTCGTAATATGTTTTTGATGTTGTGTATATGTTTGGTTTGGAGGCGGGGGGGGGGGGGGGGGCTCGCGTAAAGATTTGATAGGCCATTGGTTCAATTTCTGAATTTTTGCACTGCTGGTTTTTCACCCAGCTGTTGGCTTCGCAATTGCGAAGCATTTCTCGCAATTGCGAAGGTGACAGATCAAGGCAGGGTTCGCAAATGCGAACCCTTGATCGCAAATGCGAAGGGCGCCCAGGACTGTTTGGGTTCGCAAATGCGAACCAAACCTCGCAAATGCGAGGCCTTCTGTGTTAAGCCATTCTTCGCAAATGCGAAGAATTCTTCTCAAATGCGAAGGCCCCTCAGCCCAGCTTTGTTCTCAAATGCGAACAAATGTTCGCAAATGCGAAGCCCCCAGATTTGCCTTGGCTTCGCAAATGCGAACAAAAGTTCGCAAATGCGAACTTCCCAGCCTTAGCTTATTTTTCAAACTCCGGAAATTGGTCGGGGTTCGCAATTGCGAACCCATGTTCGCAAATGCGAACACAGAGACCTGTAAATCCCGATTTCCAGCTTTATTTTTCACATTTTACAACCCAAAAATACCCATTGGCGATTTTTCACGAACTCCCTCTTCTTCAAAATAGTTGTAAGTCACTTTTTACTTAATTCTTTCAATTCCTAACAACATTAAACATGTTTTTCAATAGAAATCAAAGGTTTTTATGGTAGAATTTCTTGTTTTTGGTAGAATATAGGGTTTTTTCATGAATTAGGGAATTGGACCTCGAATTGAGGTCCGATTTTGAAACAAATCATATATTTGAACTCGTGAGGGGATGGGTAACCGGATTTTGGTCCGAACCCCGAGTTCCGACCATGTGGGCCCGGGGTCGAAATTCACTATTCCGGGGAGAATGTTGTAAAAGTTGTAATTGGCCTTATGAATTAGTTTGTTGAGTAGTATTGATGATATTAAATCAATTGTGTATAGATACGATTGGATTAGAGCCAAATTTGAAAGGAAAAGGCATTGCCACGGATTGAATTGTTCATAAACATTTGAGGTAAGTATTTGTTCTATCCTAGCTTGAGGGAATAGGATTATGTGCTATGTGTTATGTGATCGAGTGCGGTGTATGGGCTGTGGTGACGAGCATCCATACAGTGGCGTCTAGTATGACCGTGAGTCGTTGTTAATACTTATTGTGAGACATATTTGAAGATAAATTGTTGAACCCTTGCCGGGTTGTAGAATTGTTATTGTTCTCCCTTGTCGGAACCTGTCTGTGAAGAGGATTATTGATTGCCCTTGCTGGGACAGTTTATGATTTACTGTTTCATTCTTTGCCCTTAACTGTGATTGTTATTTGGGTGAGGAAGAGTGATAATGCACGAAAGGTGATGTCGTGCCTTGATTTATTATTTATGCACGAAGGTTAATGCCATGCCATGTTTTATTGATTTTGCACGAAGGTTAATGCCGTGCCATGTTTTATTGATTATGCACGAAGGTTAATGTTGTGCCATGCTGTTGATTATGCACGAAGGATCATGCCGTGCCTTGTTATTGAACCATGTACGAAGGATCATGCCGTACCATGGATGTGAGGATGAGAGTAAAAGCACGAAGGGTGATGTCGTGCACTTTATTTACTTATTTGGTGAGGATGAGAGTAAAAGCACGAAGGGTGATGCCGTGCAACTACTTGCCATTCCTTGACTTGATATTACTTGTTTTTCCATTATACTTTGTTTTTCCTTGTGAACTTATTAATTGTTGTTAATTGTTGAGTTCTTTTGAGATATTCCTTATTGTGTTATTACTTGGTTAATTCTTGTTATTTGTGGTATACATATATATGGAACTGCACAGGTTTATGTGGGTGTCTGGTCCTAGGCTTGTCACTACTTCGCCGGGATAGGCCAGGCACTTTCCAGCACATGGGGTCTGTTGTGCTGATACTGCACTTCTGTGCGTTTTTGCACAGGTCCAGGTCTCGATCAGGAGCAGCATCAGTAGATCTTTTGCATGGGAGTTGATCATATTTGAGACTGAGGTAGCTTGCAGGCGTCCGCAGGCCCGGCGTCTCTTCCTTTTAATTGTGTTATTAGCTGTAGTCTCCTTGTTCCGAGACAAACAGATTATATTATATTTCTTTCAGACCTTTATGTGTAGTATTCATAGTAGTTCGTGAGCTGGTGACTCCCCGTCTTGGGTAGAGGGTTTCAGTATTATTTTACCTTGAAACGGCTTATTACTATTTTTATAAAGTCTTCCGCACTTGTCTAATTAATTATGATTTTGGTTATTAATTTGAGTATGAAGTATTGTTAAACAGGATAGTGTGAATAAAGAGGCTAGCCTAGCTACCACGAGTAGGCGCTATCACGATCCCGATGTTGGGGAAAAATCCGGGTCGTGACATTAACAAATAATGCCTCTACTGCTAATAATGTCACTAAACAAGGGTTAGCAAATTTGTTAAATACTAAAAAGTTTGAGGTTTTATCAAATGATTTAGTTATTACAAATGATAGTTTAACTAATACTAATTTGGCTACTAATCTTGTGGGTCAAAAATCTAACTATAGTCAAGTACCTTTTTGTGGGGTCCAATTAAATCCACCTCTTCACAATTCTTCTAATACCAATACTACACATGCAAGAGGACACGACACTACCTCTCACATGCAAACCATTTCCCAAAAATTGCCTACCCTGCAAAATCTACATGGCCAACCCAATCCCATTATCATTACACCTCCTACTACCCTCATTAATTCCATCTCCAATTCTTCACACCTTGCTATCAATGACATGCAACTAGAGATTGATAATGACCGCCACCCTAGTACATGTAATAACACTACTACTTGCCTTGATATTAACTCACTCATGCACAATAACTCACACAAGTCTTCTACAAAAATTCATATACACGACCAAAATACTACTTCACCTCTTACACGTCCTAATCCTCTCATTAATGCCATATCCACCTCCTCCAATCTAGCACATGATGACATGCAACTAGGGAATAGTGAAGGAAACTCACACAAGCTATCTGCCATAACACATATACACAGCCAACTTCCTCAAAATCTTATTGCACCCTCTACTCCTTTAATTAATTCCAACTCTACCTCCTCAAATCTAGCACATGATGACATGCAACTAGGGACTAATGAAGACTTCATTAATTATTCCCATTCAAACAAGTCACTTTCAAATCTATCTTGTCCAAAATCGGCCACTCCACCATTACCAATTACTAATATTGCTCCTATAAAAGACCCTTCTATTTTGTCCATTACTCACCCTTCTACTACTTCAAGCGATGTTTCCCTTCAACTTTCTAAGTCATCTAAGGGGCAATCGATCTATACCACGCCAAACATCTCATCAATTACACAACAATCCCACTCCTTACTCTCATCCACCCCCTCATCTATCCATGGATCCAAACTCCATAGTATACACGGCTCACACCCCCCATGCACTGATGTATCTAGAGTAATGGTTGGAGGCGGGTTTACACAATCATGCACTCACTTTCACCATGCAAGTGAACCAACAAGATGTCACGATTCTTGTGAATCATCCAAGGGACTTAGCACAAATAGTAGCCGAGGGAATGAGGTTGGGAACAGAGATATTTGCCCGTTATCATTGGGCGATGACACAAGCCTCAAACATAGCACCATTTCAAGAAATGATACTACCCTCTTCAGTATGGGAACACCAAGAAACTCTCCACCCCAAAATAATTCAAATACCTTTTTATCCTTTTCCAGCACAAGATGTTCCATGTATTCAACCATATTGGGAGACTCAACCTTACACTCCATTGATGAGGCCAGGGAACACCCCGAGTACCAACACCACCTCCACCCCCTCCAACCCATCACAATCCTCCAGAACAAGAAGAACACAAAAGGAATTTGCAGGTATAACTAGACGCAGTAAATGCATACAACAGAGAAACCAGGCCTCTCTATGCATGCATGAACGGAATCAAGGTCTTTGTGCAGAAGGAAGAATTCGAAAGAAAGATATAGGTGTCCTCAAAATCTCATTTCAACCTATTTCCGTCTAAGACCAATAACAAATCCAACAGTGGGCAAATATGCCATGTTATTTCTTCCAACACTGTCCCTACATCCTGGCCAGTCTAGTACTGAATTGTTTGCTTCAAATGTTAATCACATGAATTTTATCATATGGAATTGTAGGGGTACTCAATCAGTGGAGTTTAGAAGAAATTTTAGGTCCTTGTTGGATCATAATCGGCCAGCCCTGGTTGTACTGTTGGAAACGCATTCCCAGTCCCACCAAGTGATTAAGGTTGATTTTGACTTTTCTGGTATGATTGAAGTCCCGGCTATAGGTCATATAGGAGGGATAGTCATTTTGTGGAATACTTCTTTGTTAAAACACAGGTTGCTACATACACACGGGAAATCCATTGCCATATACATGTACTTGCTCCACTAGTTGCATGATAGGGAGCACAATGGAATTGTGGATTGCTTAATCAAGTATGGAGACTCCACAATGGAGGCAAAAGTGGAAATGTTTTCAAGCCCTCCAAATTTTGTGTTATCTTCTTTTCAACTAGAACAAGTAGTAACTTTGAAAAGAAGTTTATGTAACCCTTCAATTATGTTAGATGCTAATCGGATAAGTAGTATTAGTATTAGTATTAGTTTTAGTTTTTGTATTTCTTTTTTAACTAGTATGTATCATGTAGTAGGTAATCTGATGCATTTTCATGCATCCAACAAAAACCCCTTGTTTCTTTTTATTTTTATATAATATATCTATCTTTTTAACCAAAAAAAAGATTGTGTTTAAGTTATTTTACGTATTACTATTCTGTAAATTTCTATCACTTTGAATAAATAGGCTTTTTGAAGTAATAATAATTGACTTCAATATGTTTATTAGATAGTATCGGTATAAACATATTTGTTAATGTCCAGGTTTTTTAATAATTGAAATAAGAATAAGTTACTCTTTAATTAATCGGATTAGTTAAAATTGGTTACTTCATTAGCTATAGATATTTTTTTAGTATTGTCCTTAATAGGCTAAATTGCAAATATGTAGCTAAATTTAGTAAAAATTTGAATTTGAATTATTTTTCGCGAATTAGGCATTTAAGGCACGATTTAAGTTTATATAATACAAGATAGCTTTTAAGTTTAACAAATTTTCAAATAAGTATAAGTAATTAAGGCTAATTATAGTTTTTTTATAGCTATAAATAGTTAATTCCAATGGTTCAAGTCACAAAATAATATGAGTTTAAACTAGTTGTAGGATAATTGGTTTAGTTCGTATATATTATTTGCCGATTTTGTATTTTACTTTAGTGATGACCCGGCCCGTCGTCGCGAGAGTTACCACCCTGTTACCCCCCCCCCCCCTTCATTTGTCTGTTTCATGTTTTTATATATGTGTTAGGCTCTATCGGGTGAATTAGGATTGATTTTTGTTGAAAATGAGGCATATAGCCTTTTTGAGTGAAGCTTATTTATGAAAAGTCAACCTGGAGTTGACTATGGGGTTAGAGGGCTCGGAATCGAATTCTGATGATTTGGTTAGTTCCGGGAGGTGATTTGTGACTTAGGGGAGCGATCAGAATTGAATTTGAGGTCCGATGTAGAAATAGGCTTGAATTGGCTAAGTTAGAATTTTGGCAAAGTCCGATCGATAGGTGAGATTTTGATCCAGGAGTCGGAATGGAATTTCGACAAATGCAGTAGCTTCTTTAGGTGATTTTGGATATCTCTGCAATTTTTAGGTCATTCGGACATCGTTTGGTCGGGCTTTTGATAGAATGTAGATTTCGGAAGTTTTGGTTGAATCTTAGGCTTGAACAGGCCTTAATTAGATGATTCATGTGTTTGAGGTATGCTTTTATGATTGGAACAAGTTTGTGAGAGTGGATGTGTATTTTTGGTTGAGGTCCCGGGGTCCTCGGGATGTTTTCGGAGGGTCTAACGGAAGATATTTTGATATTTTGGACAGTTGTGTGATCTGCAGTAGGGATTTCACTTCTGCGGATGGGGAACCGCAGAAGCGGACCCGTAGGAGTGACCAATTGGTCGCAGATGTGATCAGGGTTTTGTTGGGGGGGGGAATCACAGAAGCGGTAAGGATGTCGCAGGGGCGGGCTCGCAGATGCGAGCCCTTGGCCGCAAAAGTGGAGGTTGATCGATTGGGCTATTTTGCAGAAGCGTGAGGGTTTCTGCTGAAGCAAAGTGGTCAAGGCCTTTTAAGTAGAATGTCGCAAAAGTGACATGAAATCCGCCGAAGCGGACTCGCTAGTGCGAGTCTAGGATCACAGAAGTGGAAAAACCGTCAGTGATTAAGAAATTGAAAGGTTCGAATTTCAGAATGTTAAAACACATTGAGGCTTAGAACCAAAGGGCGATTTAGGCAATTGTGAGGAGAAAATCGAAGGGAGTCTTCAGGTAAGCATTCATGGAGACAATTTATGTTGTTATCTTGTTAAATTATGTAGTTAATACCTGAAAATGGAGGATTGGAGGTGTATTATTGGAGGTTTCTGCTCTAAGCCTGGGTTATTAAAAATCATTGATTTAAATGGGCAAACGGAATCCGATTTTGATAAAATTTACATGTATGGACTCGTGTTGAGATAAGGATTTTGAAAATGTAACTTTTGTAATTATTCGAGAAGCGGGCCCAAGGGTCGGGTTTTGGCAACTTCGTGGTTTTTGGTGTAATTCGAGTTGTTTCGATTGAGTTATGTTCCTTTATCCTATTTTGATGTGTTTCTATTGGTTTTGATCAGATTCTACACCAGTGGAGGCCGATTCTCATGGCAAGGGAATTGCGGACTAGTCTTCGAGCCGAGTCAAGGTGAGTAATGGGTGTGAGTGATGACCAGCGGGTTCGAAACCCCAGTATATCACTATGTGATGCTGTATTGAGGTGAGACACGTTCTCTCTTGTGAGTGCGGGGTCGATTGTGATTGGGGACTATGGCTTAGTCTGGCCTGGTAATATTATGTCGTGTTGTTGGCTATTATTGAGCCGGTAAACCTCCTACTTGGACGATTATGGATATCTTTAGGCTGTGAGCAAGTTATTGGGATCCCGCGAGGATTATCACTGTTATTTCTATGATATTGTCATGTTATTCTGATACCAGTCCTGAGCTATTATTGTCTAAAATGGTTATCCAAACTCTGGAATTTCTGAAACACTATTTTCTACTGAAAATGATAAAAAGAGATTTTAAATGTTATTTCTGTGCCTGTGAGGCTTGCATCGCATGTAGCTGGACTGGTAGGGGATCGGGCTGCGCACTGTAACGTATCATGATATTGTGCTTGGGCTGTGGGAGCCCCTCCGGAGTCTAAACCCCCACAGTAAGCACAAGTACCCAAATGGATCGTGCCGTAGCGATCATATTCATGCATTGATTTGCATTTAGCTATATTGTTGTACTGTTAGCTGATATTGCTGGTTTTGATTCTGATCATGTTGATAATTGGTGAAGAATATTGTTGTATAGTCTTGCTTAGTGCTTTATTGGGTTTTCTTACATTCGCTGTCTTACCCTTCCTTATTACCACTTAGTTGGAAGTACTCACACTACTCCTTGCACCTTGTGGGCATATCCAGGTACATCACAGCAGAGATGACTCTCCAGCCGCTCGGAGTGCTTCATTTGGAATGTCAAGGTAGCTGCTAGCGTCCGCAGGACCTGACTGTCCAGTCTATCTTTTCCTTTCTTTAGACTGTTCTGCACTTGTAGTCATAGTTGTATACAATATCACAACTATATATTTTAGTAGAGGCTCATAACTTATGAATTTTGATTCTGTGGGAGGTTTTATACTGGTTTTGGAATATCTTTTTCCGATGTGCTAGATGTTATATTATTCTCTTATTATTAATTTATGCTAAAAAGGGTAAAATAAGAGCTGGTACCTTTGTGATACGAATGGTTGGTGGGGCTGGCCTAGCAATGTGTTGGGCACCATCATGACCGGGTTTTAGAGTCGTGACAAGTTGGTATCAGAGCCTAGGTTACTAGGCCTCATGAGTCTTGAGCCGGTTTGTAGTGTCTCGCGGGTCGATACGGAGCTAGAGGCCGTAGTCAAGGCCGTGGTCGTGGTCGTGGTAGAGTGGCAGGGGCAGTGCCAGTAGACCCACCTGTTGCCCCTATTCAGGATCAGCCCCTAGTGGTTGAGGCTCCAGCAGCACCCGCTCAGGCACCGGCAGTGCCTACTGTTATTCCTGGCCTTCAGGAGACTTTGGCCCAGATATTATCATTAGGTACTGGGTTGGCTCGAGTAGTTTCAGCTACCGCTACAGCAGCGACATCTCAGACTGGGGGTGGTCATCACACCACCGCAGCTCGCACACCAGAGCAGGTTGTGCAGGGACTTCAGACGCCAGAGGCAGTCCCAGCTCAGGCGGTTGCACCAGCTGTTCCAGTAGCACCAGTTGCGCCGGCCCTAAAGTATGTTGTACCGGTGATGCCTGACGACGAGTAGCATCGCTTGGAGAGATTTGGTAGACTTCAACCACCTTCATTCAGTGGTACTAAGGGCGAGGATGCCTAGGGTTTCTTATATAAGTGCTAGAGGATGCTACGTACAACTGGGATTCTTGAGTCCGGCGGTGTTTCATTTACTACCTTCTAATTTACAGGTCCAGCATTCGACTGGTGGGAGGAGATTGAGAGGCGCAGGCCTGCAGGAGCAGCACCTCTTACTTGGTAGCAGTTTTCCACTCTCTTTTTAAAGAAGTATGTGCCTCAGTCCCGTCAGAAGAGCTACATCGCCAGTTTGAGTGGTTAGTGCAGGCTGATATGTTAGTGTCCTAGTATGAGCTGAGGTATACTCGGTTGGCTAGGCATTCTATTTGGATTATACCGACAGATCGGGAGAGGATCAGGAGGTTCATTGACGGCCTCAACTACTCTATTCGTATCTTGATGACCATGGAGAGAGTATTGGCAGCATCATTTGAGCAGGTTGTTGATATGGCATGCTCTATCGAGGTTCTGGCAGCTTTAGTAGTGCTCCATCCAGGGGGCAGTTTCATCAGGGCAGAGGTCGCTCATCTAGACCTTCTCAGTCAAGCCGCCCAAAGCATAGTGGAGCTTCTTTTGGTCGTGGCCGTTAGGGTTTCTAGCAGGGCCAGTCTTCACTTAGTGCTCTCCCAACTCAGAGTATAGCACATACTTCTTCGGCCTAGGGTTCATCTGCGGCGAGGGGTTCCCTTCAGTCCCTTTCTCCAGCGCCAGGCAGTTGTTTTGAGTGTGGCGAGTTTGGCCACATTAGGAGGCACTGCCCTCGACTTTGCAGGGATAGATCTGAGCAGAGGGATCAGCCCTCTTCTTCAACACCATCTTAGGCTAGTAGAGGTGGAGGTCAATGTTCTAGAGGTCGCCCCAGAGGTGAGGAGCGATCGAGTGGTGGTCAAGCACGTTTCTATGCACTTCCTGATAGGCGTGATGTTGTTGCCTCAAATGCAATGATTACATGTATCATTTTAGTTTGCCACAGAGATGCCTCCATTTTGTTTGATCCTGGGTCCACATATTCGTACTTGTCTTCTTATTTTGCATATCATTTGGGTACGACCTGTGGTAGTCTTGATTTGTATGTTCATGTATCCACCCTAGTGGGGATATGATTATTGTGGATCATTTCTATAGATCCTGTATTGTTTCTATTGGGGGTTTGGAGACCCAGGTGGATCTGTTATTGTTAGGTATGGTGGATTTCGATGTGATTTTGGGCATGGACTGGCTGTCCCTGTGCCATGCTATATTGGACTATCATGCCAAGACAGTTACATTGGCCATTCCTAGTATTCCTCAGATTAAGTGGCGGTGTTCGACTGATTACGTGCCTAGCCATGTTATTTCCTTTTTAAAGGCTTAGAGCATGGTTGAAAAAGGGTGTCTATCGTATCTAGCATTTGTGATTGATGTGGGAGCTGAGACTCCTAGTATTGATTCTGTGCCTGTTGTGAGGGACTTTCCAGATTTATACCCATCAGACCTGTCGGGCATGCCGCCGGACAGGGACATCGATTTTGGTACTAACTTGGTGCCGGGCACTCAACCCATTTCTATTCCTCCTTACCGGATGGCACCAGCGGAGCTGAAGGAATTGAAAGAACAACTTCAGGAGCTTTTGGATAAGGGGTTCATTTGCCCTAGTGTGTCACCGTTGGGTGCACTAGTGTTATTTGTTAAGAAGAAAGACGGTTCTATGCGGATGTGCATTGATTATAGACAGTTGAACAAGGTAACAGTGAAGAACAAGTAACTTCTACCGCGCATTGATGATTTATTTGGTCTGCTCCAGGGAGTAAGGGTGTTCTCGAAGACTGATCTTCGTTCAGGCTATCATTAGATGAAGGTTAGGGACACTAATATTATGAAAACTGCATTCAGGACTAGATATGGGCACTATGAGTTCCTTGTGAGGTCTTTTAGGCTGACCATTTCCCCAGCAGTGTTCATGCATTTGATGAACAGTGTGTTCCCGCCATATTTGGTTTCATTCGTGATCTTGTTTATTGATGATATTCTAGTATACTCCTGTAGCCAGGAGGAACATGCTCAGCATTTGAGCATTGTGTTTCAGAGGTTGAGGGAGGAGAAATTGTATGCTAAGTTCCCCAAGTGCGAGTTTTGGCTTGAGTCTGTAGCTTTTCTGGGTTATGTGGTGTCTTGTGATGGTATTCAAGTTGATCCGAAGAAGATAGAGGCGGTGCAGAGTTGGCCTAGACCGTCCTCAGCTACGGAGATCCGGAGTTTCCTTGGTTTGGCAGGGTATTATCGCCGGTTTGTTCATGGATTTTCATCCATTGCTTCTTCTTTGACCAGGTAGACACAGAAGGGCACACCATTTGTGTGGTCGGATGAGTGCGATGAGAGCTTTCAGAAGCTCAAGACAGCTTTGACCACAGCTCCAGTATTAGTCTTACCATTAGCTTTAGATTCATATACTGTATATTGTGATTCCTCGAGATTGGGGATAGGTTGTGTGTTGATGCAGGAGGGTAGAGTGATTGCTTATGCTTCTCGGCAGTTGAAGACTCATAAGAAGTACTACCCTGTTCATGGTTTTGGAGTTAGCTACCATAGTTTATGCCTTGAAGATTTGGAGGCACTATTTGTATGGCGTGTCCTATGAGGTGTATACTGATCATCGTAGTCTCCAGCATTTGTTCAGATAGAGGGATCTTAATTTGAGGCAGCGGAGATGGCTCAAGTTGCTCGAGGATTATGACATTACTATTCTATATCATCCGGGGAAGGCCAATGTGTTGGCCGATGCTTTGAGCTGAAAGACAGTTAGTATGGGCAGCTTGGCATATATTCCAGTTGGTGAGACACCATTTGCTTATGATGTTCAGGCATTGGCCAACCGGCTAGTGAGGTTAGATATTTCAGAGCCTAGAAGGGTGTTGGCTTGTTTTGTTTCTCGGTCTTCTTTATATGATCGTATTCGTGAGCGGCAGTATGCTGATCCACACTAGCTTGTCCTTAAGGACAGAGTTTAGCATGATGATGCCAGAGGTGTCGCAATTGATAGTGATGGTGTATTCAGGATGCAGGGCCAGATATGCGTGCCCAATGTTGATGGCCTTCGTGAGTTGATATTGGAGGAGGCCCATAGCTCACGATATTCTGTCCATCCAGGTGCCGCGAAGATGTACCAGTACTTGAAACAGCATTATTGGCGGAGAAAGATTAAGATGGACATTGTGAGGCATGTAACACGGTGCCTCAACTGTCTGCAGGACAACTACGAGCATTAGAGGCTCGGTGGCGTGTTTCGGCATATTGATATTCCCAAGTGGAAATGGGAAATGATCACTATGGACATTGTTAGTGAACTCCCTCGGACAGTGAGGAAGTTTGATTCAGTTTGGGTAATTTGTGGATAGGCTGACCAAGTCAGCTCACTTCATTCCCGTGTGTGCTATATACTCCTCAGAGCGGTTAGTTGAGATATTCATTCGGGGGATCGTGAGATTTCATGGAGTCCCAGTTTCTATCATATCAGACAGAGGTACTCAGTTTACTTCGTAGTTATGGTGGACATTTCAGCGTGAATTGGGCTCCCAGGTTGAGTTGAGTACTGTATTTCATCCTTAGACGGATGGACAGCCCGAGCGTACTATTCAGATCTTGGAGGATATGTTGCAAGCATCTGTTATTGATTTCGGTGGTTCATGGGCTGATTATTTGCCTCTCTTAGAGTTTGCTTATAACAACAGCTACCAATCTAGTATTGAGATGGCGCCGTATGAGGCATTGTATGGGAGACGGTGTAGATCTCCAGTTGGTTGGTTCGAGCCCGTTGAGGCTATGTTGTTGGGGAAAGAATTAGTCCAGGATGCTTTGGACAAGGTGAAGGTGATTCAGGAGAGACTTGGTACTGCTCAGTCGCGCTAGAAGAGTTATGCGGATCGGAAGTTTCGGGATGTGTCTTATTCTGTGGGTGACAAGGTCTTACTGATAATAGGTGAATTTGACAATATTTATGCCCTAAATAAGCAGGCTTTATTGTTGTTTTGATATTGTTTATGATGACAAAATGCTTTTATTAGTGTTCTTACTGTGTTATAGGTACACTTGAGCTAATAAAGACTAAAAGAGCAAGTTTTGGAGTCAAAAGATGGTGAAAAAGGCCAAAGTGTGGTACAAGTCAAGAACTTATGTTGAAAATAGCCGGGAAGGTGTGATTCCGAGCTATATGGATGTTATGGAATGAATTTGAGTGATTTGGAGCTTTTAAGTCTGAGTAAAAGCTTAAGGAATTAAGCCGGGATCGAGTTCGGGGTCAAATTTGATAGTGTAGTACAAGCGAAGAATCGATGAAGGTATATTGCGCACTGTCTAGTAAATTGGAAATAACTTTTCGCTCAGAACTCCCTTTTGGCTCCATAATATATGGTTGGAAAGCTAACTCAAAGGGATAGAATTGGCATGTTTTGAGGTGTTCCAAATTCCCAATGGAACAGGGTAAAAAACCGCGGTTTCTCCGCGACCATAGTGGAGCCGCGGAAAAATAGGCCTGCAGAAGATTCTCGAAGATTCAGAGAACTGTTCTGTCCGCGGTTCGTCAACAACCGCAGAAGAACCGCGGAAGGTGCCACAAATATTATTCCTAGTTGTGTACAAATTCAGTTTTTAAGACCTAAACCCTCTATATAAACCCCTAGTTCGCCTAATAGAGGCATGTTGTCTATTTTTCACTACTTTTGCAAGACAATTAGTAAGAGAGAATTCTCTCAACTCATTCCTTTATTTTATATCAATTATTTATTTATGAATTCAATTATTATTCTTGTTTCTTTGAGCATGAGTAGCTAAATTCTTTTCTAAGATTTTGATGGAACCTATTGAGAGATGAACTTATCGTTTATGTGATTACAAATTGTTAGCTAGATTTCTATTTGTTCAACTTCATTCTTGTTGTAGTTAATTGGTAGGATCCCCAATTAGCTGTGCCTATTCAGTGTGCATAACTTGGAAAAGAGTGCATATTTAGGTTTATTGTTGAACAACACCTCACCTAGGGTATTGGAGGAATCTATAACTTTAGGCGTAAAGACGGGTTAGGAAAAACAAAGTCTTGGGTACAATCTTAAGTGAACTATTCAAATAAAAGTTAGCTAGGGCAGCTCGGGAGAGTGCACTAGTAAATTATTGTAATTGCACGGGAGAGGGTTTCGCTACAAATAGTGTTCATGATTGATAGAATATATTGACAATTTGTATGAGCATAACGATAAGGGATTCCATCAATAGCGGAAATCAATACCGTAGTCTTTCTCAAAATTATTTTACCTAATATTCAATTCTTTCTTTTAAGCCTTTTTTCATTCTTGCAAAGGTAGTAGCTAGTTCGAAAATAAATGCAAACATATACTTGAAATTTTGGGAACTTGATTCGGAAGTGTTCTTGGGTTGTGAAGGTTGTAATTGGTAGGTTAATTTTCTGTGTGATCGATTCTAGACTTATTAGACCAAGTTATATTGACTACGACCGTTGCTTGGAAGTGAATCAATTTTTGCGTCGTTGCAGGGGAATTAATGAAATTATCAATTGCCATTAACAAAACTTCAAGATTCTTGTGTAGTCAGGTTCTTTCTACACTTTACATTGAATATTTTGATGGTTATTGATTTGGGTACTCAGGTGCATGCCTAGAAAATCTGCAAGGACTGGAGAACTAATTGAAGGACTCTCAGACCCCGAGCAAACTTTCCGGGCACGTAACAAGGCTATCAAACAAATTCAGCAATCTCAACAACCAATCAAACTAGACTTCGACATGGGTGACGTTAACGAACCAAACCAGCAAGCCGTGTTAAATATGCAAGAGGCGCAGGAGGCACAGGAAGGTGCATTGTATGACTGGGCACAACCCACAGCAGATAACTTGGCAACTGCCATCGTTGTGCCAGCAATTCAAGCTGAGTCTTTCCAGATTACTAACAATATGCTACACTTGTTACAAAACAAGGGATTATTCTCTGGGACTCATGTTGAAGATCCACAACAGCACCTGAAGAACTTTCTCTCAATATGCAAGACATAGAGGCAATCAAATATGACTCCGGAAGCGATCAGACTATTGCTCTTCCGTTCTCAGTTACAGAGGCTGTACAGGTATAGCTAAACTCACTCCCCATAAACTCTATTGCAACTTGGTATGAGTTAGTCAAGCAATTCCACAACAAGTTTCATCCACCTAACAAGACAGCTCAGCAAATTGATGAGATTGTGAGCTTCAAGCAGAAACCAATGGAGACATTACATGAAACTTGGGGCAGATTTAAAGGTATGCTTGTTATGTGTCCTCACAATGGGATTCCTGAGAACATGTTGGGTCAAAGGTTCTACATGGGGCTTTCAGAAAGTATGAAGAATATTGTAGATACTTCAGCAGGTGGGGCTTTTCTGAGCAAGTCTTGGAGAGAAGGCCAAAATTTGCTTGACAAGATGGCTCAAAACTCCGGGTGGACGACCAGGAATGCTCCTATCACTCCAGTGGTACACTCTGTACCTCTGAATCCATCCAACACTATGGAGGAGAACATGGCAACTTTACTGACACAAATGAGCATCCTGACGAAGAAGGTGGAAGAATCTGGGGTCAAGCAGCAGGTTCATATTGTAGACACTACCAATGGTGGTTTATGCACATCTTGCATTAGCCAACCCGTAGGTAATCTATGGGGTGCAGAACAAGAACATCATCATCAGCATGAAGACATGAATTATGTGGCTAACTATGGAGGGCAACGACAAGGTAACCCGAATTGGGGTCAGCAGGCTCCACATCAGTTTAGGCCTCCTCAGCCACAATATAATGCAGCAGGTATGAGGCCACCACACAACATGGCTCCATATCCTAGACCTCAAAATTTTAGCAATCAGCAGCAGGAATATCATCCACCCCACCACAGCATGGGGGTAGACATGACGATGGGTTTGCAGAGTTGAAAGCTATGATGCAGCAGGTAATTGGGTCAAAATCCAAAACCAATGAAAGAATAGATGCACATGACGTAGCGATCAAGAATATGGAAGTACAGATGGGCCAGATCGCTATGTCACTTAACAATCGTCCTCAAGAGACATTGCCTGCAGATACACAAATAAACCCAAAAGACCAAGTCCCAAAGCAGCTGATGGCAGTGACTTTGAGAAGTGGTAGAGATCTTGATGCCGAGAAAGAAAGAGAGAAAAACAACACACAGGCTGAGACACTCACTCCAGTGCCCATTGAACTGGATGAGTCCACAGGGTTGACAGAAGTTACAGTCCAGCCAGTTGCTGAAAATAAAGAGGCGCAGCAGGGAACGGAGAAAGTAGCTGAACAGGTAAAGCAGCAGGTTGAAGAGAAAGTGATAGAGAAGGAAAAGTCCCAAGTCATTGGGAAGAAGAGGCCTCCACCACCATTCCCCCAAAGGTTGGCCAAACACAAGAAAGAAGAGCAATACCAAAAGTTCTTTGAGATGCTCAAGCAAATCTAAGTAAACATTCCCTTAATTGAAGCTTTAAAAGAAATGCCTGGGTATGCAAAGATGATGAAAGATTTGATGTCGCGGAAATTTGATTTCCAAGACTTGGCCACCGTAACCCTTACCCAGACTTGTAGTGCAGTGGTCTCCAAACCCATAGTTGAGAAGCTATCTGATCCAGTTAGCTTCACCATCCCATGCACTACAGGGAATTATGCCTTTGCAAAGGCATTGTGTGATTTGGGGGCAAGCATTAACCCCATGCCCTTAGTTATTTATAAGAGGCTAGGCATTAGGAGAGTTAGGCCTACCTCTATGTTATTACAGCTTGCTGACAGGACGGTTAAGCGTCCATTTGGTATTTTATATGATGTGCTTATCCAGGTAGGAAAGTTCGTGTTTCCCGCCGATTTTGTTATTCTTGATTGCAGGGTGGACAAGGAAATTCCTATATTCCTAGGAAGACCATTCCTAGCCACGGGGAGAGCTCTAATTGATTGTGAAACTGGGGAGCTCAAGATGAGGTTGAATGATGAGGAGATCATCTTCAATGTGCAAAAATCCATGAGGCGCCCTAGTGAGTTTGCGAATTGCTCTCTTATTGATGCGGTTGATGTGATAGTGGAGACAGACGATGCAGAGTTGACCATTGAAGATCCACTTCAAGCATGCCTAATGAACTTGGAAGAGGTAAATGGTGAAAGTCTAGCAGAATGGGTACTATCTCTGGAAGGCAAGGGGTTTTGGGAGAGAGAGCGTGAATTCGAGCCTCTACATTTAGAGAAAAGAGAGACCCCTCCTGCAAAGCCATCCATAGAAGAGCCACCAAAGCTTGAGCTTAAACCACTACCATCTCATCTCAGGTATGAATTTCTAGGTCCTAACTCCACTTTACCTATAAATACTTCATCTGGTTTGCTAGATGTGCAGGCTCAAAAGCTATTACAGGTACTCAAGGAATGTAAAGTTGTCAATGGTTGGACCATGGAAAACATAAAGGGGATCATCCTTGCATACTGTATGCACAAGATTCTCCGGGAAGAGGGGCACAAACCTTCCAGGAAACGCAAAAGAAGACTGAACACGAATATGAAGGATAGGGTGAAAAAGAAAGTGATAAAGTGGCTAGACACGGGGTAGATCCCAGGTAAGTTTTCTCACCCTTCTGTGCTATACATGTATTATTATGCCATGAGGACATGGCATGATTTTAAGTGTGGGGTGGGAGACTTATCTTGTAATGTATATTGTATATATTAGATGTAGCTGTAAATTATATTAGCTGGCTTGGCCCAATGATGGACACTTGGCGACGAGTTTCTTAAGGGTCTAAGTCAGAATAAAAACACAAAACAAATCAAAAAATTTGAAAAAATACAAAAATATGAGTAGAGGGCTCTTCCTTATGACGGACTATTTAGGACAAGTACTCTTGAGGGAAGTAGTCCACGTAGGAATTTTTTTTTCTTTTATTTTATTTGTCTAGGTAGTGTATCATCTCCCCCTTGGTTTTTCTTTTGACCACGGTTCTTTTCCAAGGGTTTTTATTGAATTGGGTTAGGTAGATTTTTCTTTTTTTAGGATTAGAGGACAAAGGGTAACATGTAACCCCAAGTATGCACATTAGCAAAGCTAAATTGAACTTGAGAATGTATTTTCTAAGCTTGACTGTAGAATCTAAATATGCCTTAAATTTGCACAATAATGCTTGCTTGAACATCGATAGGACTTTGTAGATGAACCGGATTCCAAATGAGTTGCATGCTATGTGTGTGTGAGGTTTTACTTACATTGTATGCTTTACATGATGCCTAGAACTTGCCCTGTGTGTTTGCAAAGCGAAATAGAAGTTGTTTGGTTGTAGAAAGGATAGAGGCATTTCTTTGTGTAACCCCATAAACCAATAGACATGAATTCACCTGTACATAATATCTTAGTTAACCCCTTTGAGCTTAAAGCCTATTCTTTGATAACCCTTGAATGTTCATCAAATTATTATATTGTTCTACTTTACCTCCTAGAAGCACTTTTATTGAATTGAATAAGAAAAGTCTAAGTGTGGGGTGAAGGGAAAATTGAAAAAGGGAAAATCAAGAATGAATGATAGAAAATAGTGAACTGACCAAAATAATGTACATGTGTTGCAAAGCAAACAGATATTCTGAAAAAAAAAATAGAAAAAAAAGAGAGCTACATCAATGAAAATTAGTAAGGTCGGTTACACCAACAAAAGACAAGTGGGGATTTAAAGTAAAGGTGAAGGAATGTTTAGGGGAGACATAAGGAAGAAAACTAAAGGGAAATTTTGAAAAGGAAAAGAAAAGTGCTTAGGGAGGTTAGCCACTATAACCAAAAGTATCCTACCCATCCCGTAGACAATATTACAACCCTTAAAGACCTCTTGATCTATAATTGAATAACTCAATTAGTGGAGTATTACACTAGGGGCAAGCCTATGGTGTGTTTGTATGCATATGAATGTTCTTTGTTGAGAGTGAGTGAATTTTTCCGATATTTATAAGTTCCATGTTCTGAATTGTTTATGTGTGGGAACTTCTCTCAATAAATTGTGTGAGGGCATGACACTCAAGAGGAAAACGGTAAATTTGCAAGTTTGTGATAATAACTAGAGTAAGCAATAATGTACTGGCATGTGAGTTTACGGATAGGTAAGGATTGTGCATTTCTTAGGTTAATCATGAAAGATAGCTTTTGTGACATATTTTGGGGGAGACATTAATAAAATTGGCCTAAAGTATGATTAAGGTTGCTCGAGGATGAGCAAAGGTTTAAGTGTGGGGTATTGATAATAGGTGAATTTGACTATATTTATGCCCTAAATAATCACGCTTTATTGTTATTTTGATATTATTTATGATGACAAATTTCTTAGTGTGTTATAGGTGCACTTGAGCTAATGAATACTAAAAGAGCAAGTTTTGGAGTCAAAAGATGGTGAAAAAGGCCAAAGTGTGGTACAAGTCAAGAACTTATGTTGAAAATAGCCGGGAAGGTGTGATTCTGAGCTATATGGATGTTATGGAATGAATTTAAGTGATCTGGAGCTTTTAAGTCTTAGTAAAATCTCAAGAACTTAAACCGGGATTGAGTTCGGGGGTCAAATTTGATAGTGTAGTACAAGCGAAGAATCGATGAAGGCATATTGCTTACTGCCTAGTAAATTGGACATAACGTTTAGCGCAGAACTTCTATTTGGCACCGTAACATATTGTTAGAAAGCTAACTCAAAGGGCTATAACTTTCATGTTTGTAGTTTTTCGAAATGCCCAACGGAACAGGGTGAAAAACAGCGGTTTCTCCGCAGAAAAACAGGCCTGCAGAAGATTTTTGAAGATTCAGAGAACTGCTCTGTCCGCGGTTCGTCCGCGACCGCGGAAGGTGCCACAAATATTATTCCTACTTTTGTACAAATTCAGTTTTTAAGCCCTAAACCCTCTATATAATTGCTCGGGAGAGGGTTACGGTACAAATAGCGTTCATGATTGATAGAATATATTGACAATTTGTGTGAGCATAACGATAAGAGATTCCATCAATAGGGGACATCAATACCTTAGTCTTTCTCTATATTATTTTACCCAATATTCAATTCTTTCTTTTAAGCCTTTTTCATTCTTGCAAAGGTAGTAGCTAGTTCGAATATCCATACAAACATATACTTGAAATTTTAGGAACTTGATTCGAAAGTGTTCTTAGGTTGTGAAGGTTGTAATTGGTAGGTTAATTCCTCGTGGGATCGATTGTTGACTTATTAGACCAGGTTATATTGACTACGACCGTTTCTTGGACGTGAATCACTTACTAAAGGATTCGCCTATGAAAGGTGTCATGAGATTTGGGAAGAAAGGAAAGCTCAGTCCGAGATTCATTGGCCATTTTTAGATCCTCAGAAAGATTATGGAGGTGGCCTATATGCTTGCTTTGCCACCTAGTCTATCGGGAGTTCATCTAGTGTTTCACATATGTATGCTCCGGAAATATGACTTGACCTATGAAGTGGAACCTATAGCTATGTTGGGTCATCAGGTGAGGAGATTGAGGTCCAAGGACATTGCATCATTTAAGGTTCAGTTGAGAGGTCAGCCCGTGGAGGAGGCCACCTAGGAGATCGAGCAGGAGATGTGGAGCAGATATCCTTACTTATTTGAGTCTCCAGGTATGTTCTTTGACCCGCTCGAGGATGAGCATTTGCTTTAGTGGGGGAGAATGTGACGACCCGGCCCGTCATCACGAGAGTTACCACCCTGTTACCCCTCTCCCCTTCATTTATGTGTTTCATATTTCTATATATGTGTTAGGGCCTATCGGGTGAATTGGGATTGATTTTGGTTGAAAATGAGGCATATAGCCTTTTCAAGTGAAGCTTGTTTATGAAAAGTCAACCTGGAGTTGACTATGTGGTTAGAGGGCTCAGAATCAAATTCTAATGATTTGGATAGTTTCGGGAGGTGATTTGTGACTTAGGGGAGCGATTGGAATTGAATTTGGAGGTCCGATGTAGAAATAGGCTTGAATTGGCTAAGTTGGAATTTTGGCAAAATTTGATCGATAGGTGAGATTTTGATTCGGGAGTCGAAATGGAATTTTGACACTTACAGTAGCTTTGTTAGCTAATTTTGGATATGTCTGCAAATTTTCAGGTCATTCAGACATCATTTGGTCGGGTCTTTGATAGAATGTAAATTTCGGAAGTTTTGGTTAAATCTTAGGCTTGAACAAGCCTTAATTTTATGATTCATGTGTTTGAGGGTATGCTTTTATGCTTGGAACAAGTTCGTGTGATGGTTTAGAGTGGATATGTATTTTTGGTTGAGGTCCCGGGGGCCTCGGGATGTTTTCGAGGGTCTAATGGAAGAAATTTTGATATTTTGGACCGTTGGTGTGATCTGCAGCAGGGATTTCACTTCTACGGATGGGGAACCACAGAAGCGACCCCGCAGGAGCAACCCAGTGGTCGCAGATGCGATCAAGGTTTGGCTGGGGGAAAATCGCAAAAGCGGTAAGGATGTCGCAGGGGCGGGCTCGCAGAAGCGAGCCCTTGGTAGCAGAAGCGTGAAGGTTTCTGCTGAAGCGGTCTCGCAGGTGTGAGACCGGAGTCGCAGAAGCGGTTAGGGCTTGTTAAGTGGAATGTCACTGAAGCAACATGAAATCCGCAGAAGCGGACTCGGAGGTGCGAGTCTAGGATCGCAGAAGCGGAAAAGGCGTCAATGATTAAGAAATTGAAGGGTTCAAATTTCAGAATGTTAAAACACATTGAGGCTTAGAACCAAGGGGCGATTTAGTCGATTTTGAGAAGGAAATTGAAGGGAGTCTTCAGGTAAGCATTCATGGACTCAATTTATGTTGTTATCTTATTAAATTATGGAGTTAATACCTAAAAATGGAGGATTGGAGGTGTATTAATGGAGGTTTTTGCTCTAAGCCTGGGTTATTGAAAATCATTGATTTGAATGGGCGAACGCAGTCCGATTTTGATAAACTTTATATGTATGGACTCATGTTGAGATAAGGATTCTGAAAATGTAACTTTTGTAATTTTTTTAGAAGTGGGCCTGAGGGCCGGGTTTTGGCAACTTCGTGGTTTTTGGTGTAATTCGAGTTGTTTCGATTGGGTTATGTTCCTTTATCCTATTTTGATGTGTTTCTATTGGTTTTGATCAGAATCTGCACCCGTGGAGGCCGATTCTCATGGCAAGGGCATTGCAGACTAGTCTTCGAGCCGAGTCGAGGTGAGTAATGGGTGTGGGTGATGACCATCGGGTTCGAAACCCCGGTATATTACTATGTGACGATGTATTGAGGCGAGACACGTACTCTTCTGTGAGTGCGGAGTCGATTATGATTGGGGACTATGGCTTAGTCTGACCTGCTGATACTATACTGTGTTGTTGGCTATTATTGAGCCGGTAAACCTCCTACTTGGACGATTATGGATATCTTTGGGCTGTGAGCTAGTTATTGAGATCCCGTGAGGATCGTTACTATTATTTCTATGATATTGGCATGTTATTCCGATACCAGTTTTGAGCTATTACTGTCTAAAATGGTTTTCCAAACTCTAGAATTTCTGAAACACTGTTTTCTTCTAAAAATGATAAAAAGAGATTTCAAATGTTATTTCTGTGCCTGTAAGGCTTGCATTGCATGTAGCTGGACTGATAGTGGATTGGGCTGCACGCTGCAACATATCATGATATTGTGCTTGGGCTGTAGGAGCCCCTCCGGAGTCTGAACACCCATAGTGAGCACGGGGTACCCAAATGGATCGGGTTACGCGCCGTAGCAGTCATATTTATGTATTGCATTGCATTTAGCTATATTGTTGTACTGTTAGCTGATATTGCTGGTTCTGATTCTGATCATGTTGATAATTGGTGAAGAGTATTGTTGTATAGTCTTCCTTAGTGCTTTATTGGATTTTCTTACCTTCGTTGTCTTACCCTTGCTTATTACCACAGAGTTGGAAGTACTCACACTACTCCATGCACCTTGTGTGCAGATCCAGGTACATCACAGTAGAGCTGACTCTCCAGCCGGTCGGGGTGCTTCATTCTGACTGTCAAGGTAGCTGCTAGCATCCGCAGGACCTGACTCTCCAGTATATCTTTTCCTTTCTTTAGACTATTCTACACTTGTAGTCATAGTTGTATACACTATTACAGCTATATATTCTGGTAGAGGCTCATGACTTATGACTCCTGATTCTGTGTGAGGTTTTATACTGGTTTTGGGATATGTTTTCCCGATGTGCTAGATGTTATATCATTCTTATTATTGTTTTATGCTAAAAAGGGTAAAATGTAAGCTGGTAGCTCTGTGATACAAATGGTTGGTCGGGCTGGCCTAGCAATGTGTTGGACGCCATCACGACCGAATTTTGGGGTCGTGACAACTTTCAATTTCAATTTAGGGATGTTCACTTCCATTAAACATTTGTCTCAATATAGCAAATAATATGTCACACTTTGAGCATGTAATAAATTAGGATTTTCTCTTTAGTTTAGAAAATAAATTAAATAACTAAAAAATTGCAGTCAATTTAGGATTGTTTTAAGATGAACTTAGTTTCAAATAATTTTGAATAAATAATTTTATTAGTTTTTTTTGTAATATATTACAATGCAAGCTTTAATCCTTTTCTAATTAGTTTCTTTTATACTAGTTAAGAAATTTCGTATTTAAAAAAAAAATTCGAAAATTCAGAATTTTTAAATATAAATTAATTTCTGCTTCATTAATATTTGTCACAAACTAGATGAGTGTATTGCATATTTTTAGCTCATAATTAATTAGGTTTTTTCTTTCTTTATTATAGAGAAAAACTTAAAAAAAAATGGAAATGTAGTCATTTTAGGATATCCTTAAAACAAATGAGGAATGCCTCGCCATATCAAATGTACAAATGCGGGGCCCTCATTAATTTTATAATTAAAAATATCTATAAAACTCAGGACGGGCCGTTTAGCAAATTTCACGACCTTCCCAAAAGACAACAATCTGATAGTCGCTTTAGGCGCGATATTTAAAATTACATTCTTAAATTCGGGTGTGTATTTCATACAACCCAACTCTAAATCCGAAAATGTCAAATAAAAATGTGTCGAGGATCCGGGTGCATTTTATGTGACGTGATCCGAAAATATATTTTTAGGCGACATTCCCTTTCGTAAATAATAAATATTAAAAGCGGTTAAAAATATTAAAATTGGCACATAGGTTCGAATGTCTTAAAATCAAATAATTAAGCCGAATATAATAGTTGAGCGACCGTGCTAGAACCACGGAATTCAAGAATGCCTAACACCTTCTCCCGGGTTAACAGAATTCCTCATCTAGATTTCTGGTACACAGACTATTAAATAGAGTCATTCTTTTTCTTGATTCGGGATTCAACCGGTGACTTGGAACACCATAAATCTCCCAAGTGGCGACTCTGAATTAAATAAATAAATCCCTTTTCGATTGTCCTTTAATTGGAAAAACTCCCGTGCACCCTCGCTGGTAGAGCTTAAAGGAGGTGTGACAGCTCTAACAAGTGCTGGGGATGGACCCAGAACTTCGGTTCAGGGTTCAAGAACTCGAGCTCAGTTAAACTGTTAAATATAGCTTTATTTGATTTTTCTACATGCTTTCATGCTTAATATGCTAAATGTTACCGTTTGATATTATCTGGATTGTACATATGAATTGTGTCAAAACCAATCTCCTATCTGAGTCTTCTAAATCATGAAGAAGGGTGCACTTCATGTGACTTCTTTTCTGTATAGTGTCTAATTCCCACTTTAGAACGAGGTTTGAATAAGTTGCAAAACCGGTGAAGCTTCTATATTCCCGAGCTGCTGCCTCCTCCTCGGCTCGAGTTGTCCGCTCGGGTAAGCCAAGACCAATAAACCTATGGTTTAAACCTAGAAGAACAATAAACTCATGTCGGATCCCTAGTAGAATGTTTTTTTGCATAACGTGCATTTGACTTAGGGGACTCAACACAAGGGTTGGGTCCGTCTAGGACAGGTGACCTGAAATGAAAAGATCATCCTGCTGCATCCTGTTTGTTTTACGCATTTATTTGCTTCAGACTTGCATACTGACCGGTTTTTAAGTATTGAGGAAAATGAAAAAAAGAAAAGAAAAATTTTTAGTTTCAAAATAGTTTGTTTTTACTTAAAAAGGAATAAAAAGTTTTTTTTAATAAAAAAAATGTGTGATTTATTCTTAAATTAAAAAATATATATATTGTTTAGTTGTTTTTCAATAAAATAAACAAAAATAGTTTGTTTCATTTACAGGTGTAGTTTGTTTTATTTAACCGAACTACGCTGGTGTGATTCTCACCGGATGTGAGATACGTGGGAAACCCCTATCGGGTCCAACCTCCTATTTTGCAAAAATAGCCAATAATATCGAAATTACTTTTTCGTCGTAAATAAGTCGGTGATGCCATTTTCAAAACAGCCGAATGTTCCCAAAAGGGACGTCGGAAGGTTGATTTTGCATAAACGGCCACCTTGTGTCATTTTGTAGATTTTTGGTCAATTGACCCACACAGCCTTAAAATCTTCGTCCCCGAGGCGCTGAAAGGTTGTGTTTGCAATATCGGGTTTTCTATTTTTGAAAAACAAGAAAAAGAGTCATAAAGAAGTCTGGTGATGTTGTTTTTGTCAAAAAATAGCCGAATGTTCCCGAAAGGGATGCCGGAAGGTTGATTTTTCATAAACAGCCACATTTGGGTCATTTTTTAGATTTTGACCGATTGACCCACACATCCTTAGAATCTTCGTCCCCGAAGCACTGAAAGGCCGTATTTGCAATATCGAATTTTTATTTTCAATATCGGATTTTTATTTTCAACTTGGAAAAAAACAAAAAATATCAATTTAATTTTTTCATAAATAAGTCGGGTGATGCTGTTTTTGTCAAAAATAGCCGAATGTTACCGAAAGGAACGCGGGAAGGCTGACTTTGCATAAACAGCCACCTTTGGTTATTTTTAGATTTTTGGTCGGTTAGCTAATGCAACCTTAAAATCTTCGTCCCGGGGCGCTGAAAGGTCGTGTTTGCAAATCCAGGTTTTTTTATTTTGAAAAAAAAAAGAAAAAGGGTCAGTGGGCAAGTGAATACCTTTTGGATTTTTGTCAAAATAAGCAGAGCCATCTTCGGCAGTGTATTAAATCGTTCTTGCCGAGATAGCCTTAAATTATCTTTCAGTTGTCGAAAGGCTATATTCGTAAAAGAACAGATAAGTTTGTAAAATAATCCTTCCCAGCCTCAAAATTTATGTGAAATTGAGAAGGGGCCACATTTGCAGAAATAGCCATCTGGTTGAAATTGACAAAAATGGAATGAATATGCCAGTTTGTTTTTTAATTTATATTTCTTTTGATTAGAGAAAGTGGTGTCTAATTTTCAAGTATGTAAGCATTCTTTTTGTCAAAGAATGTTAGTATGGTCAGCTTTTAAAACTTTGTAATCAAGTTTGTTTTAATGTGAAAATTGAAAAAATTCCTAAATAAAATGTTTTATTGTTTTGACCTTTCATTGGCGCAAACTACGCAAGGTCTGATTCATGCGGGGTCACGATACGTAGGCAGTCTTCATAAGATACGACCACAACAAGAAAAAAATGAAAAAATGGTAGAAAAAATTAAAAGAAAGGGTGAAAAATGTAGTTAACAATAAGGACCGACCGAGTCCATTCTAACATGTTTTGCTTTGAAAATTGAGGTGGTTGGTTTGTGGTGATATGAAAACACAAGATCTAGGAAAACCTGATTGTGATCCAAAGACAGTGACACCCAGAATATCACGCAGAATCCTTTACCTACACGTCACGATGCACACTTTGTGGGGATGGTGCCTGGTGACAAGGAGAACGTGAATCCTCTTGGAGATGTATTGACCAAAGCTGAAAATATAAAACGGATAGTGGCCTTGGTAATATTGATGCGAAGCTCAGTTGCCAAAATGCCGTGTTTGGTAATTGGGAAGACTCTCCATTTCTTGGTCAACCAGAGTAGAGTTTTTGGTGGCTTATTTTGTTGTCATTACTGTCGTCCATATTATTTCATGGTTGTTAATTGGTATATTGTCTTGTAATTCAAACCCTTCTATCATTGTATTTTGTCCAGTTTTCTTTTGGTATAATACCTCATTTAATATTGTCTAGGTTTGTTCCAAGGATTGTACCCTAGTTTATTGTGTTTGTTTTGTTATACCAACTTTTTCCTAACCCGTCTAATGCAATTCTTTTGTTTTCCATTATTTCTAGTCATTTTTCTTTGATTTAAGTCTTTCCTCTTTATAGTCTTTTTTTTTCCGTTAACACTAGTGACATGGCATGCACACCTAATTTTGGCATGATCTTAAAAGTTAATCGCAATTCCATTGAGAGGTGATATGAACGTTTGAAGGAAATAAGAACGGCTTGACATTATTCGGAGTCTGAGTCATGTGAATCTGGGGCGAGTAAAACATGCAGAAAACCGTAAAGGCAAGCTGGCCATATTAACATGGGGTCGTTCATAATAATGAAAATGAGAGTGTTGCCCAACAGTGCTTTAAAGATATGACGAATGTTATTCGTGTTGGTTGCACTTGGCATATTTTGAAGATTGGAATGACGAGGGCATTTTGTTTTGCTACCCAAACACTTTATCCTTCGTTAACCCTTTAAGCCTTATGTGTTTTCTTTCATACCCCTCCTTCGGAATCACTAGAAAAGATTAGAAACGCAAACATGGAAGATAAAGAAAAAGAAAACAACAAAAGCAAAAAAAAACAATAAAAGAAAAAGAAGAAAGAAAAAGAAAACAGGAAAAACAACAAAAACAATAAAAAGATAGAAACGAAAAAGAAAAAAAAATGAAAAGGAAAACTAAAACAACGAGGAATTGGGAACTACATTTGACCTAATTCCTCAAAGAGGATCCGTAGGCGCTTCATAGTTCGGTCATAATGTAAATAAAAATAAAAAATCCCCAAGCAAGAAAACTGGGGCAAAAAAAAATTCTGTTTATTATAAATAAATCTTGGTCCGAAGGTTGTAAATATTGAACCCAATGTTGAGTTGTTTTGAGCCTTCAATACCCTTTCTTTCTAGCCCTATCCAAATCCCACATTACGGTCCAAAGAAATACCTTTTGACCAATCTTCAAAAGAGGCCAAGTCAGGCAAATGAAGAAGTCTTATCAGACCATAACGCTCTGATTCCCAACAGAAAACACTCTGATCTCCAGTAGAAAAAATATGAGAGTCTTAGCGGTAACACTCCCAATCCCCAGCAGAAAATTAATATAAATGAGAGAGTCTTATTGGTGAAACCTTCACAGGCACCATAATGCGATGAAAGCTGAGAGAAAAATAAAAAAGACAGAGGCTCGATAGTGAAAACCCTTCAGGCACTACAAGTCGAATAAATATTGAGAATCAGATGGAAATCACCAGACATAAATCTTGAAAGACGATTGATGACGTGGGACGTGCCATATGTGCATGTCATGACCGTTAGAGCCGTTATCCCGTTTGATAGGTTTTTATTTTTATTTTTTGATAATTTTTTTTAGAGAGTCATCCTTTTCCTTTGTCTTTTATTCTGTCCTTTTATCTTTCTCTTTTCATCAAAAAATTCCCCAATAGAGTCTGTTTGTGAGAAATGACTACGAAATTTGCCATCAGTTTTCCAATTATGCAAGACTAGATCTGATTGGTACACCCAAGTGGTATAAGTATGGAGGGATCAAGTGCAAGGCCAGTGTCCAGAAAGATATTCCCCATAAAGTTTTGACAATGAAACACAGAACAAGTAAAGAGGAGGAGAACCATCCCTAGTAGGAGCATCACAACCAACCACCGCATTTTAAACTAACAAATTTTATTTGATTTGGAGTAGGAAAAAAAAATGACATTGATGGCGGAAAAGCATAGCACAAAGAAAGATTATCAAACTGGGGCAAAAAAATTTCTCTCATTGCGAAAATTTTGTTGAAATCAAATACCCATTTGGGGAAGATGGAAGATAAAACAAGTTTTGGGTGGAAGAAAAATACCAGTTTCAAGTAGAGAAGTCTTAAAAGAAGCCAGATAACACAAGAAAATGGCCTTTGAACCAGCGTTATCCCCAGCAGTTTTGAAAGAAAGAAAACAACAAGCTTTGCTAAAGGAAGTTGTATCCCTAGAAGATAGAAAAAAGGATGAAACTTGTGTTCAGATAAAGCGAAAGGCCAGTGTTATCCCTAGAAGCTTCCAGAAGAATAAAGCACCAGTTTTGAAGAAAGGAGATTCTCCAGCAGTATTAACCCCAACAGGTAAGTAACTAATTCCCCAATAGTATCATCCCCAACATCCAAAGAAAGACAATCATAGTGTTAAGGGAAGCAGTTATGAAGTCAATTACCCATTTGAGGAAGAAGGAAGATAACACAAAGTGTTAAAGGAATGAGGAAATCATCCACAGCAAGAAGAAACAAAGCTAGTCTGGCTATGGTGTCAAAATCTTAGTCTGCTAAAATTTTCACCTAAGATGCAAAATCTTGGTCTGATAAATTTTTCACCTAAGATAAAAATCTTAGTCTGTTGAAACTTTCACCTAAGATAAAATCTTAGTCTGATAAGATAAAGGTAAAAATCTTAGTCTGATAAATGTTTCACCTAAGATAAATATAAAATCTTAGTCTGATGAATCTTTCACCTAAGATACCAAAATCTCAGTCCGATAGATTTTTTCTCCTGAGATCACGTAAAATCTGACCTAGTCTGATGAATTATCTTCTAGGGTCAAAATCTTAGTCTGTTGAAACTTTCACCTAAGATAAATATCTTAGTCTAATGAATTTTTTACCTAAGATAAAGATAAAATCTTAGTCTGATGAATCTTTCTCCTAAGTTACCAAAATCTCAGTCCGATGGATTTTTCTCCTGAGTTCATATAAAATTGGACCTAGTCTGATGAATTATCTCCTAGGGTCAAAATCTTAGTCTGTTGAAACTTTCACCTAAGATAAAAATCTTAGTCTGATGAAATTTTAACCTAAGATAAAGATAAAATCTTAGTATGATGAATATTTCTCCTAAGGTACCAAACTCTCAGTTTGATGGATTTTTCTCCAGAGATCACATAAAATTGGACCTAGTCTGATGAATTATCTCCTAAGATCAAAATCTTAGTCAGTTTAAAACTTTCGCCTAAGATGGTAATCATTTGAGTCTTTAAATTTAAAATGTGGATATTTTAGGTTCATCCGCCTTCGAATAGGATATTTTAGGTTCATCCGCCTTCGAATAGGATATTTCAGGTTCATCCGCCTTCGAATATGATATTTTAGGTTCATCCGCCTTCGAATAGGATATTTTAAGTTAATCCGCATTCAAATAGGATATTTTTAGGTCCATCCACCTTCGAATAGGACATTTCAGGTTCATCCGTCTTCGAATAGGATATTTTAGGTTCATCTGCCTTCAAAATTTTAGGTCCATCCGCCTTCGAACAGGATACTTTAGGTTCATCCGCCTTCAAACAGGATATTTTAGGTTGATCCACCTTTGAATAGGATATTTTAGGTTCATCCGGCTTCGAATAGGATATTTTAGGTTCATCCGCCTTTGAATAGGATATTTCAGGCTCATCCTCCTTCAAATATGATATTTTAGGCTCATCCGCCTTCGAATAGGATATTTTGGGCTCATCCGCCTTCAAATAGGTTATTTTAGGCTCATCCCCCTTGGAATAGGATATTTTAGGCTCTTCCTCCTTCGAATAGGATATTTTAGGATCATCCGCCTTCGAATTGGATATTTTAGGCTCATCCGCCTTCGAATGGGATATTTTAGGCTCATCCGCCTTCGAATAGGATATTTTAGGTTCATCCGCCTTCGAATAGGATATTTTAGGCTCATCCGCCTTCGAATAGGATATTTTAGGTTCATCCTCCTACGAATAGGATATTTCAGGTTCATCCGCCTTCGAATAGAATATTTTAGGTTCATCTACCTTCGAATAGGATATTATTAGGTTCATCCACCTTCGAATACAATATTTTAGACTCATCCACCTTCAAATAGGATATTTTAGGATCATCCGCCTTCGAATAGGATATTTCAGGCTCATCTGCCTTCGAATAGGATATTTTTGGCTCATCCGCCTTTGAATAGGATATTTTCGGTTCGTCCACCTTTGAATAGGATATTTAAGGTTCATCCACCTTCGAATAGGATATTTCAGGGTCATCCGCCTTCGAATAGGATATTTTAGGCTCATCCGCCTTCGAATAGGATATTTTAGGCTCATCCGCCTTCGAATAGGATATATTAGGCTCATTGGCCTTGGAATAAGATATTTTCGATTCATTCGCCTTGGAATAGGATATTTTAGGTTCATCCGCCTTTGAATTGGATATTTTAGGTTCATCCACCTTCGAATAGGATTATTAGGTTCATCTGCCTTCGAATAGGATATTTTAGGTTCATCCACCATCGAATAGGATATTTTAGGTTCATCCGCCTTCGAATAGGATATTTCAGGTTCATCTGTCTTCGAATAGGATATTTCAGTTTCATCCGCCTTCGAATAGGATATTTCAGTTTCATCCGCCTTCGAATAAGATATTTTAGGTTCATCCTCCTTCAAACAGGATATTTTAGGTGTCCTCCTTTAAGTAGGATATTTTACATTTGATTTATTTTGACCCGAGTGGTCCTGCATGTATAAACATTGCCAAATATATATTTTGATAGATAATTGCCAAATGCATTTTACTTTTAAGTTGTTAATGAAGTCAGGAGCTGTGACGACCCTGCCCGACGTCACGAGAGTTGCCACCCCGTTACCCCTTCATTTATATGTTTCATGTTTTTATATATGTGCTAGAGTTTATAGGGTGAATTGGGAGTCATTCTGGTTGAAAATGAGGCTTATAGCCTTTTTAAGTGAAGCCTCTTTATAAAAAGTCAACCTGGAGTTGACTATGTGATTAGAGGGCTCGAAATCGAATTTTGATGAATTGGTTAGTTCTGGGAGGTGATTTGTGACTTAGGGTAGCGATCGGAATTGAATTTTGAGGTCCGGTGTAGAAATAGGCTTGAATTGGCTAAGTTGGAATTTTGGCGAAATCCGATCGATAGGTGAGATTTTGATCCGGGAGTCGGAAAGGAATTCCGAAAGTTGCAGTAGCTTTGTTAGGTGATTTTGGATATGTCTGCAAATTATCAGGTCATTCGGACATCGTTGGGTGGGGGTTTTGTTAGAATGTAGGTTTCGGAAGCTTATGTTGAATCTTAGGCTTGAACCGGCCATAATTTGATGATTTGTGTGTTTGAGGGTGTGTTTTTATGATTGGAACAAGTTTGTATGATGATTTAGAGTGGTTTTCTATTTTTGGTTGAGGTCCCGAGGGTCTCGGGATGTTTTCGGAGGGTCTAACGGAAGAATTTTGGCATTTTTGGAATGCTGTCATGAGTTGCAGCAGAAGTTCCGCTTCTGCAGATGGGGAACTGCAGAAGCGGCTCCGTAGATGCAAAATTTATCTCACAGAAGCGAGTTAGAGCATGACCAGGCAAATCCGCAGAAGCGACTAGGAGCTCGCAGAAGCGTGCTCGCAAAAGCGAGCCCTTGGCCGCAAAAGCGGAAATAAGGAGCCTGAGGACCTTCGCAGAAGCTAGTGATTTGTCGCTTAAGCGGTCTCACAGGTGCAAGACCTGGGCCGCAGAAGCGATATTGGCAGTTAAGTGTATGGTCGTAGAAGCGACAATAATGTTGCAGAAGCGGACTCGATTGTGCGAGTCCGAGATCGCAGAAGCGAAAAGGCGTCAGTGTTAAAGAAAAAGGACGTTTCGAATTTCAGAATGTTATAACACATTGAGGCTTAAAACCAAGAGGCGATTTAGGTGATGTTTAGGAGGAAATCGAAAGGATTCTTAAGGTAAGCATTCATGGACTCAATTTATGTTATTATCTTGTTAAATTATGGAGTTAATACCTGAAAATGGAGGATTAGAGGTGTATTAATGGAGGTTTTTGCTCTAAGCCTCGATTATTGAAAATCATCAATTTGAATGGGCAAACGAAGTCCTATTTTGATAAACTTTATATGTATGGACTCGTGTTGAGATAAAGATTCAGAAAATGTAACTTTTATAATTTTTTGAGAAGCGTACTGAGAGTTGGGTTTTGGAAACTTCGTGGTTTTTGGTGTAATTCGAGTTGTTTCGATTTGGTTATGTTCCTTTAGCCTATTTTGATGTGTTTTTATTGGTTTTGATCAGATTCTGCACCCTTTGAGGTCGATTCTGTTGGCAAGGGCATTGCAGACTAGTCTTCTAGCCAAGTCGAGGTGAGTAATGGGTGTGGGTGATGACCAGCAGGTTCGAAACCCCGGTATATGACTATGTGACACTGTATTGAGGCGAGAAACGTACTCTCTAGACCTTCTCAGTCAGGCCACCCAGAGCATAGTGGAGTTTCTTCTGGTTGTGGCCGTCAGGGTTTCCAGCAGGGCCTGTCTTCACTTAGTGCCCTCCCAGCTCAGAGTACATCACCTACTTCTTCAGCCCAGGGTTCATCTGCAGCGAGGGGTTCCCTTCAGTCCGCTTCACCAGCGCCAAGCAGCTGTTTTTAGTGTGGCGAGTTTGGCCACATTAGGAGGCAGTGCCCTCGACTTTGCAGGGATAGTGTCACGACCCCAAACCCCAGTCGTGATGGCGCCCAACACATTGCTAGGCAAGCTCGACCATCTTATCCAATTACCAGCCAAGTATAATTAATACTGATTAATCGGCGTGATTAGCCTGTTTTTCATAACAAATCAAGAACTGTAGAAATGAAATACAAGAACACAGTCCCAACCAAATCGTGGTGTTACAAGTCTGAGCCTCTACAAATGAGATCTACTACAAAATCAAGTCTAACTAGAATGGAGACAACAAAATGATGAAAAAAAAGAGGTCAGGTACTGTGGACGTTGGCAACTACATCGAAGTCTCCACAGAATGGGGATAATAAAGCAGTTGTGATAGCTCAACTGCCCTCCTGAACCTGTATATCTGCACAAAAAGTGCAGGGGAGTGGGGTGAGTATATTTCAACTCAGTGAGTAACAATAATAAACAATAACTGAAAATAAGAACTCATGTACTATCACTAAACAGTTCTAAGGCAACCCCCACAGGTACGTCATCACTGTAGTAGTACACTGATCTCCAATCCACATCTATCTCTACAAGATCCCATGCTGATCAAACCATCACTCGTACCCCTACGGTGTACTGCCATCTCAATATATGAAGACACATACCTATGTCTATAATATGTAAGTATTTAAGTAGGTAATAGGATATGATTAAGTATACTGCTGTGGCGTGCAGCCCGCTCCAATACATATACCGCTGCGGCGCGCAGCCCACTCCATTTAACGTCGACGGCACTTACTGAGGGTGTATACAGACTTCTGAGGGGCTCCCTAGGCCCAAGCACTATAATACTGCGGCGTGCAGCACGATCCACACAAATATTACTGCGGCGTGCAGTCCGATCTAATATATATATGTATATATCTCTATACTGTTGCGGCGTGCAGCCCGATCCCATAATATACACCAGTGCTCACTGAGAATGTGTGCAGACTCAGACTCCGAAGGGGCTCCTACAGCCCAAGCGCAATAATACTGCGGCGTGCAGTCCGTCCCACATGTATATTACATGTATGTTACTGCGACGTGCAGTCCGATCCAATATATATACTGTTGCGGTGTGCAGCCCGATCCAATATAGGTATATATATATATATAATACCTCACAATGGGTCCTCGACCCTATTCCAGTCAGTATATACTTAGCCTCTCAAGCCCAATATAATATATCACAGTGGGTCCTTGACCCTGTCTCGAGTCAATATAGACTTGGCCTTTCAGGCCCAATATAACATCTCATAGTGGGTCCTTGACCCTATCTCATCTCAATCGGTATAGACTTGGCCTTTTAGGCCCACTCAGCTAGAACAAGGAATTCCACCCTAGATAATCTCTCTCAATGTACACATCTAGTACGGGCTCATATTATGCTATATAGCTAGAGCTACGGCTGAGTGTATGTTTCCAACACGATATAAGGTTCACCTAGCTCTATAGGTTCCCTAATGCTCTACAGATCGGCACAAGGCCCCAAACATGGCTATTAGCCCAATTGTACAGTTATAATATCATTAATAGTCATACAACACAGTATTTTATTAGCCGGGAAGGACCAAGTCCGAATCCTCAATCACAATGTCACTACGCCCGTCAGAGAACGCGTGTCTCATCTCAATATAGCACTGTGAAGTGCTAGTACGGGGTTTCAAACCCTCAGTACATTGTTTACTAGTACCACTCACCTTGAATCGGTAGAAGCTTCAATCCGCCTTGCGCTTGCCTCGCAAATCAATCTCCTCGGATGCCAAATCTGCTCAAAATCATAGAGAATGCATCAATATATGCTAATTTCACGCAATTCATTCGAAATTACCCAAATTATATCAAAACCCACAAAGTTGTAAAAACCCAACTTTTGGTGCGCTTCTCGAAAAATTATAAAAGTTACATATTCGAAACCCTCGTCTCAATACGAGTCTAGGCATATAAAATTTACCAAATTCGGACTCCATTTGCCCGCTCAAATCGGTATTTTACCAAAGCCCTGGCCTAGGCTAAATTTCCCCACAGTTTGATCCAATTTCAGTGAAATAAAGGGGTATTTCAAGATAAAACGCGTAAATGAACCATAAAACTTACCTCCTACAATATCCCGATGATTTCCCAGCAATTCCCTGTCACTTTCGCACTCTAGAGCTCAACAATGGGGTTTCTAGGAGTGAAACCCGTATATGAAATGTTCTGGTTTTAACTTCACTGCCTGGAACCTTTGCTCTACGCGTTCGCATGACTCCACTCGCGTCCGCGATGCACAGACCGGCTAACCCTTCGCGAACGCGGCACTGAACCACGCGTTCGCGAAGACCATTTTTCTCAGCCACCAAATTTTCTTCTTCGCGAACGCGACCATGCTGACGCGAACGCGATGCTTTTCCTTCTTCTTCTACGCGAACGCGGCCTCCATACACGCGAACGCGATGCCTCCCTATTTTCTCTTACGCGATCGCAGCCCTCCTCTTCACGAACGCGATGACCAACTGGTCCCCGCCTACGCGAACGCGGGCCTTGCCTCGCGAACGCGAAGGCTAAAAATCCTGCACTGTTTTTGCAATTTTTCAGCATATTTTTCATGTTCAAAAATGTCGGATGATGGTCCGGATTCACCCCGGGACCCCAACGAAAACCACCAACATACTCCAAAACACGATACGAACTTGCTCCAATGATAAAAACACATACTGTAACACGGAATAGCATCGAATTCAAGAAATTCAAGCCTAAGTTTTTCATTCAACCTCTACAACCGACATTCGATCAAAAACCCGACCAAACGATCTACGAATGACCTGAAATTTTGCAGGCACATCCAAATCACACAACAGAGCTACTGCAACTGTCAGAACTCCATTCCGACTCCCGGATCAAAATCTCACCTATCGATCGAATATCGCCAAAATTCAACTTTGGCCAATTCAAGCCTATTTCTACACCGGACTTCCAAATTCAACTCCGATCGCTCTCATAGCTCATAAATGACCTCCCGGAGCTGACCGAATCATTAGAATTCGATTCCGAGCTCTCTAACTCAAAAATCAACATCCAGTTGACTTTTCCCAAATATTCTTTCTTCTAAGAGACTATTTGTCTCAATTCCCACCAAAATCAATCTGAATTGACTCAAACTCGCCAAAACATACATATTGAAACGTTAACAAGCATTTAACGGGGATAATGAGGTGATAACTCACATGATGACGGGCCGGGTCATCACATTCTCCCCAACTTAAGCAAACGCTCGTCCTCGAGCGGACCAAGAGGTTTACTGAAAGTAACCCAATAGCTGAATGACCCTACCAAGCATATATTCGGGGCGATCCCACATCACCCTATCTCATACAAGTCCGGTACACACTATAGCTGGAAATCTCACAGCCCATCCGCATCATAGACCACATTGCACTTTCCGAAATCACCTACCAAATCCGAATCTCATGCCTATACTTAGAATACACACGATCCATCTGTAATAGTCCATACTTGCCACCCCGGGTGAGATCACATGATGTATAAAACAATCGAATCGCTCGAGACGGATAGTCTCTAATCACAACAACTGGCCACAATAATCAAATACTAGCTGAAAAACCTTCCTCATTAGATAGAGTCTTATTCCAACACCTTTATATCCTGCCCACGGCAATTGAAGCACGCGATATACCGAACCCATCTCTCGGGTCAACCATTCGTGAATCTATTTCCTTTTTAAAACTGATACCACAATAAGTGCCAAACCTCGATATTACCTTTCTAACGAGCTGAAATCATATATGCTCGCTCTCATTAATGACTTGAATGATCATTTAGGATATGACACACCACACTGGTGACATGACACCTCAGCATCGGCCTATGCCACAACGAGCACAACACGGGCTCCAATAAGAACGATCTGAACACACTCGAATCATAACAACTGACTCGCACAAAGAGCCATAATTCAAATTTTTCAATACCATCACAATACATAACAGAGATCTCGTCTCACATCATAGGAATAGAGTACATGACTCCTTCTCGAAAGGTCATAACATCACATGGCCTTGCCACGACTCATAATTCTATCCAAACACTATTACTCACGAAGCACCTCAAGTCACCATGCTCAGAGCGGTCATCCACGCACAGATCTAGGTCTGAACCCAAGCAATCAATCACAACTGCGGTGATACAATTGATGTACGCTATCAAATCTTGAAAGGACACAACCGATGTGCTATTCCCCGAGCGATACCCAATACGGACTATTCCTTAGAATCTAGGAAGTATTGTATACAAGGTAACATATAGGAAGCTATATTTTCCACGTCACACTATCGCGGCGCGCAACCCGTTCCAATAGCATACCTGTGGCGGCGTGCCACCCGATCCAGATATCATACCTGTGGCGGCGTGCCACCCGATCCATGAATACATCTAGCAATGGGAATGCACATCGAGTCAAGTTGCTCATTGCAACAACATATATATAGCCTCAAGATCGGCTATATGAAAAGCATCCGACAAAGTTCCTCAATACCCGAACTGAATCAATGGTAGATACCTCTACATTGACATCCGCCACTAAGGTTCAACTGTCAAAGCAATGCCTATCAACCATTCGCTGGTCCTGAGGTACAATACCCCGCTGGAGCATACTCTGATGCACTCTGCTTCGCAATTTGTGCTATTCCTTCATAGTCCATATCACATTAGTCTAGACAACCTGACCCAATGACGACCAGTTAGCAATCAAGTATCATAATCTAAATTCGTCATATCAAGTTGAGAGAGAGCCACTAGGGCTTCCGATTTTTCAATAATCACAAAACGGTGCCGATACACACGATATACAACCACTACATAGGCGGACTAACGAGAACTTCAAGTCTCCTACACATATATAACACATGAATCGCTATGCCTGATTCCGTATTCCACCGTATGAATACATAACGCACATCAAGCGTCCATTCATACCACGAAAGCCATACAGAAATTTCCTTATGCCATTTACAACTCAATCATCAATGTCAATCTAACAAGAGGATACCACCACACCACTAAATATTATCGGTTTATATTACCTGGCCCTTTTTGGACCATATTCCCTGCCAAATTACAAGAATAGTAGTACCATTTTCTTAAATCATCAGAAAGATCGATTCTTAATTCACCTGCAGCTGTCCGCGCTGCTCAATAATTTTATTAACTTCCCATATATTATGAACTGATCTAAAAACCTAGAATATATCATTATCAACTTTCCATAACACATCATGTATACCATATCACACTAAGACAACATGGAAATTCATATCCCTTTCCTCCGCCTCAACATTGGCGTACTCCACTAGTCAAGGACTTTCGTGATCCCATATAGAAGAAAAACTCATTACACATTCCACGTTTCGCATACCGACAGGAAATATACTCATTTCCAAACCATGATAAAGCACATCACAAACTATTTCTTCCCATTCGTTGCATAAGTTTAACTGCCATCAAGTTACACAACTGCCAGAGCTTTGCTGCACAATGTCTGCAAGACTCATTACTCCAACCACATACCAGGAATCAATCGTATTCCTTTTTATACCATTCTGGTTTATTAACAAGTTGTTCCATTTACCCAGTTTCCTTTCTGATTCATCTTTAATTTCATATCAGTCTTTACTGTAGCACGACAATGCCTCAACCCTTTTTACCACACAAAACTCGTACACAAGACCACACGGTCTAAGGCTCACGGCCGCTGAATACTCTCTCAAATGTTTCCCAGAAGCACCACATTCTACCACACTTTATTTTGAAGAAGTTCCTGCGATTTTGAATTTGTTATCATTAAGTTTCAATATGGATACTAAGAATCTCATCATCCCCATAACATAACAAAAGTCTTGATTTCTTCTACTGAAACCACGGTCTTTAGCCACGTACACAGTCTTAAGGCACCTGACTGTTGCAAGCGTAAATCTTGAACACCGCAAGGCTATTCTCGGGCGTCATTCACCCTTAACCAGTTAAAATTCAACTGCCTTATTAAACAGAACCACTCGGGCCTTAATAGAACTCTGACACTGCAGAACATAATTACATACGGATACAATTAACTATCTTTCTTTTCTATACATCAAACATTCTTTAGCAACGGCAGTTCAAGTCATCCTAGTATTTCTTCACATCTACGGGGAACCATAACCGTTATACGAATTTTCCCAACAGACTAGAGACAGAACCAACATAGCACACAACAGTTCAATCAGTTAATCAATAACAACCTCCCCAACTTGGCTCGGAGCCATACATCAAAGCACTTTTAACCACTCATATCATTATTACTCAAATGATGCCACAAGGTTATAGTGAGATTAAACTCAAGTCATTTACAAGCCTTGGCAGAGACTCGAATCATCAGAGACCTTAATTCTTCTGCAATTCTTGCATTTATACACACACCACAGTTAAGCCTACTCTCTTTAGGTGACAGAAATCTTTTCAAAGTCCCAAATTTTTCAAAAATTTCGGCAGAGTTCTTTGTAATTTGGCCTATACACCTGCCAGAGAATCACCAAACCATCCTAACAATACATCCACCACTCAACAAGACATCACAATGTATTTCAACAACATCAAATCTCAATACTATACGAATCATATTATCACAATTTATACCTAAACATGCGCTACACCTGCTCGCATCATAACACATATCAAATACCCTTCAATTACACATCCAAATCAACCCACCTACTTTGCATCAATCTAGTATTTCAGTACAACACCTTCCACCAGGATATACATAGCATAATCACTCTAGTCTTCCTGAGTCTAAACTCGTTTTACTACACATAAGGCACTTTACCTTCCCACTAAGAGATATGATAAATATTCACCACGCCCGTAGCTCGGGGCTACACAACAGATTACAATAAGGATCTAACACCTGACAGCTCGTACACTATTAAGCTGCCATTTCCACGAGTTAGGAACAATACCGATCACACGAAATTTCATAATACCATTTTGTAAAATCAGCACTTTGGTGCTCATGTCATAGACAAAGATCTGGCCTCAAGTCCTCCCGACTGGCCCACCATGAACTCGTAGAGATTATATCTCGCCCCTCGATCAAGGAATCACAAACCCTCAAGGCAATTATATTACCGAGCGCTCGAAGCGTACACAGACGTGTGGAAAGAATTCCAAAAATTATATCTCAAGCTGAATCAAGTACGCACGATAAGAATTTTAAGAAATGTGAAGTGTTTCCTAAAGGTTTGCAGCTTCCCGAGGATAAGTACAGGCGTCCCCGTACCGATCCACAAGACTCTACCAACCGGCTCAAGACTCGTGGGGCCTAGTAACCTAGGCTCTGATACCAACTTGTCACGACCCAAATCCCGGTCGTGATGGCGCCCAACACACCTGCTAGGCAAGCCCGACCATTTACACTCTCACCCGAGCATGAAGCTCAAATCAATTACCTGGATATTAGCCTGTTTTTCATAACAAATCAAGAAGTGTAGAAATGAAATACAAGAACACAGTCCCAACCAAATCGTGGTGTCACAAGTCTGAGCCTCTACAAATGAGATCTACTACAAAATCAAGTCTAACCAAAATGGAGACAACAAAATGATGAAAAGAAAGAGGTCAGGTACTGCGGACGTTGGCAGCTACCTCGAAGTCTCCACAGAATGGGGATAATAAAGCAGTTGCGATAGCTCAACTGCCCTCCTGAACCTGTATATCTGCACAAAAAGTGCAGGGGAGTGGGGTGAGTATATTTCAACTCGGTGAGTAACAATAATAAATAATAACTGAAAATAAGAACTCATGTACTATCACTAAACAGTTCTAAGGCAACCCCCACAGGTAGGTCATCACTGTAGTAGTACACTGATCTCCAATCCACATCTATCTCTATAAGATCCCACGCTGATCAAACCCTCACTCGTACCCCTACGGTGTACTGCCATCTCAATATATGAAGACACATACCTATGTCTATAATATGTAAGTATTTAAGTAGGTAATAGGATATGATTAAGTATACTGCTGCGGCGTACAGCCCGCTCCAATACATATACCGCTGCGGCGCGCAGCCCGCTCCATTTAACGTCGACGGCGCTCACTGGGGGTGTATATAGACTACGGAGGGGCTCCCTAGGCCCAAGCACTATAATACTACGGCGTGCAGCACGATCCACACAAATATTACTGCGACATGCAGTCCGATCCAATATATATATGTATATATCTCTATACTGCTGTGGCGTGCAGCCCGATCCCATAATATACACCAGCGCTCACTGAGATTGTGTGCAGACTCAGACTTCGAAGGGGGTCCTACAGCCCAAGCGCAATAATATTGCGACGTGCAGTCCGTCCCACATGTATATTACATGTATATTACTGCGGCGTGCAGTCCGATCCAATATATATACTGCTGCGGCGTGCAGCCCAATCCAATATAGGTATATATATATATAATACCTCATAATGGGTCCTCGACCCTATTCCAGGTCAGTATATACTTGGCCTCTCAGGCCCAATATAATATATCACAGTGGGTCCTTGACCCTGTCTCAATCAATATAGACTTGGCCTTTCAGGCCCAATATAACATCTCATAGTGGGTCCTTGACCCTATCTCATCTCAATCGGTATAGACTTGGCCTTTCAGGCCCACTCAGCTAGAACAGGGAATTCCACCCTAGATAATCTCTCTCAATGTACACATCTAGTTCGGGCTCATATTATGCTATATAGCTAGAGCTACGGCTGAGTGTATGTTTCCAACACGATATAAGGTTCACCTAGCTCTATAGGTTCCCTAATGCTCTACAGATCGGCACAAGGCCCCAAACATGGCTATTAGCCCAATTGTACAGTTATAATCTCATTAACAGTCATACAACAGAGTATTCTATTAGCCGGGAAGGACCAAGTCCGAACCCTCAATCACAATGTCACTACGCCCGTCAGAGAATGCGTGTCTCATCTCAATATAGCACTGGTGAAGTGCTAGTACGGGGTTTCAAACCCTCAGTACATTGTTTACTACTACCACTCACCTCGAACCGGTAGAAGCTTCAATCCGCCCTGCGCTTGCCTCGCAAATCAATCTCCTTGGATGCCAAATCTGCTCAAAATCATAGAGAATGCATCAATATATGCTAATTTCACGCAATTCATTCGAAATAACCCAAATTATATCAAAACCCACAAAGTTGTAAAAACCCAACTTTTGGTGCGCTTCTCGAAAAATTATAAAAGTTACATATTCGGAACCCTCGTCTCAATACGAGTCTAGACACATAAAATTTACCAAATTCGGACTCCATTTGCCTGCTCAAATCGGTATTTTACCAAAGCCCTGGCCTAGGCTAAATTTCCCCACAATTTGATCCAATTTCTGTGAAATAAAGGGGGATTTCAAGATAAAAACGCGTAAATGAACCATAAAACTTACCTCCTACAATATCACGATGATTTCCCAGCAATTCCCGTCACTTTCTCACTCTAGAGCTCAACAATGGGGTTTCTAGGAGTGAAACCCGTATATGAAATGTTCTTGTTTTAACTTCACTGCCTGGAACCTTTGCTCTACGCGTTCGCGTGACTCCACTCGCGTCCGCGATGCACAGACCAGCTAACCCTTCGCGAACGCGGCACTGAACCACGTGTTCGCGATGACCACTTTTCTCAGCCACCAGATTTTCTTCTTCGCGAACGCGACCATGCTGATGCGAACGCGATGCTTTTCCTTCTTCTTCTACGCGAACGCGGCCTCCATACACGCGAACGCGATGCCTCCCTATTTTCTCTTACGCGATCGCGGCCCTCCTCTTTGCGAATGCGATGACCAACTGGTCCCCGCCTACGCGAACGCGGGCCTTGCCTCGCGAACGTGAAGGCCAAAAATCCTGCACTATTTCTGCAATTTTTCAACAGATTTTTCATGTTCAAAAATGCTGGATGATGGTCCGGATTCACCCCGAGGCCCCCGGGACCCCAACGAAAACCACCAACATACTCCAAAAGACGATACAAAATTGCTCCAATGATAAAAACACATACTTTAACATGGAATAGCATCGAATTCAAGAAATTCAAGCCTAAGTGTTTCATTCAACCTCTACAACCGACATTCGATCAAAAACCCGAGCAGACGATCTCCGAATGACCTAAAATTTTTCAGGCATATCCAAAATCACACAACAGAGCTACTGCAACTGTCTGAACTCCATTCCAACTCCCGGATCAAAATCTCACCTATCGATCGAATATCGCCAAAATTCAACTTTGGCCAATTCAAGCCTATTTCTACACCGAACTTCCAATTTCAACTCCGATCGCTCTCATAGCTCATAAATGACCTCCTGGAGCTGACCGGATCATTAGAATTCGATTCTGAGCTCTCTAACTCACAAATCAACATCTAGTTGACTTTTCCCAAATATTCCTTCTTCTAAGAGACTATTTGTCTCAATTCCCACCAAAATCAATCTGAATTGACTCAAACTCGCCAAACATACATATTGAAACGTTAACAAGCATTTAACAAGGATAACGAGGTGATAACTCACATGATGACGGGCCGGATCATCACAGATAGGTCTTAGCAGAGGGATCAGCCCTCCTCTTCAGCACCATCTCAAGCAAGTAAGAGATACCTTTGCATGTTCATGTATCTACCCCAGTGGGTAATACGATTATTGTGGATCATGTATATAGATCATGTGTTGTTTCTATTGGGGGTTTGGACACCCAGGTGGATCTATTATTGCTAGGTATGGTGGATTTTGATGTGATCTTGGGCATGGACTGGATATCCCCGTGCCATGCTATATTGGACTGCCATGCCAAGACAGTTACATTGGCTATTCCTGGTATTCCTCAGATTGAGTGGCGGTGTTCGACTGATTACGTCCCTAGCCGTGTTATTTCATTTTTAAAGGCTTAGAGAATGGTTGAAAAAGGGTGTTTGTCGTATCTAGCATTTGTGAGAGATAAGGGAGCTGAGACTCCTAGTATTGATTATGTGCCTGTTGTGAGGGACTTTCCAGATGTATTCCCATCAGACCTCCTGGGTATGCCACCGAACAGGGACATCAATTTTGGTATTGACTTGGTGCCGGGCACTCAGCCCATTTCTATTCCTCCTTATTGGATGGCGCCAACTGAGCTGAAGGAATTGATTGAACAGTTTCAGGAGCTTTTGGTAAGGGGTTCATTCGCCCTAATGTGTCACCGTGGGGTGCACCGGTGTTATTTGTTAAGAAGAAAGATGGTTCTATGCGGATGTACATTGATTATAGACAGTTGAATAAGGTAACGGTGAAGAAAAAGTATGCTCTACCGTGCATTGATGATTTATTTGATCATCTACAGGGAGTTAGGGTGTTATGGAAGATTGATCTTCATTCAAGCTATCATTAGCTGAAGATTAGGGACTCTGATATTATGAAGACTGCATTCAGGACTAGGTCTGGGCACTATGGGTTCCTTGTGATGTCTTTTGGGCTGACCAACACCCCAACAACGTTCATGCATCTGATGAACAGTGTGTTCAGGCCATATTTGGATTCATTCGTGATCGTGTTCATTGATGATATTCTAGTATACTCCCGTAGCCAAGAGGAGCACGGTCAGCATTTGAGCATTATGTTGCAGAGGTTGCGGGAGGACAAATTGTATGCTAAGTTCTCCATGTGCGAGTTTTGGCTTAAGTCAGCAACTTTTCTAGGTCATGTGGTGTCTCTTAATGGTATTCAGGTTGACCCAAAAAAGATAGAGGCGGTGCAGAGTTGGCCTAGGCTGTCTTCAGCTACAGAGATCAGGAGTTTCCTTTCTTTGGCGGGGTATTATTGCTGGTTTTTTCAAGGATTTTCATCCATTGCTTCTTCTTTTTTACAAGGTTAACGCAAAAGCGTGCACCATTCGTGTGGTCGGATGAGTGCGAGGAGAGCTTTCAGAAGCTCAAGGCAGCTTTGACCACAGCTCCAATATTAGTTTTTCCATCAGCTTCAGGTTCATGTACTGTATATTATGATGCCTCGAGATTGAGGATAGGTTGTGTGTTGATGTAGGAGGGTAGAGTGATTGCTTATGCTTCTCGACAGTTGAATCATCATGAGAAAAACTACCCTGTTCATGATTTGGAGTTAGCTGCCATAGTTCATGCCTTGTAGATTTTGAGGCACTATTTGTACGGCATGTCCAGTGAGGTGTATATCGATCATCGTAGTCTCCATCATTTGTTCAGACAGAGGGATCTTAATTTGAGGCAGCGGAGATGGCTTGAGTTACTCAAGGATTATGACATTACTAATCTATGTCATCCAAGGAAGGCCAATGTGGTGGCCGATGCTTTGAGCCGAAAGGCGGTCATTATGGGCAGCTTGGCGTATCTTCCAGTTGGGGAGAGATGGTTTGCTTATGATGTTAAGGTGTTGGCCAACCGATTAGTGAGATTAGATATTTCAGAGCCCAGCAGGGTGTTCGCTTGTGTTGTTTCTCGGTCTTCTTTATATGATCGTATTCGTGAGCGCTAGTATGATGGTCCACACTTGCTTGTCCTTAAGGATAGAGTTCAGCATGATGACGCCAGAGATGTTACTATTGATATTGATGTTGTATTAAGGATGCAGGGCCGAATATGCATGCCCAATGTTGATGGCCTTTGTGAGTTGATATTGGAGGAGGCCCATAGCTCGCGTTATTCTATCTACCCAGGTGCCGCAAAGATGTACCAGGACTGGAAACATCATTATTGGTGGAGGAAAATGAAGATGGACATTATGAGTCATGTTGCACGTGCCTCAACTATCAGCGGGTTAATTACGAGCATCAGAGGCATGGTGGCATGTTTCAGCGTATTGATATTCCCGAGTGGAAATGAGAAAGGATCACTATGGACTTTGTTAGTGGACTCCCTCAGACAGCGAGGAAGTTTGATTCAGTTTGGGTGATTGTGGACAGGCTGACCAAGTCAGCTCACTGCATTCCTGTGTGTACTACATACTCCTCGGAGCGGTTAACTGAGATATTCATTCGAGAGATTGTGAGATTGCATGGAGTTCCAGTTTCCATCATATCAGACAGAGGTACCCAGTTTACATCACAGTTCTGGAGGACATTTCAGCGTGACTTGGGCTCACAGGTTGAGTTGAGTATTGCATTTCATCTTTAGACAAACGGACAGTCCGAGAGTACTATTCAGATCTTGGAGGATATGTTGCGAGCTTGTGTTATTGATTTTGGTGGTCATGGGCTGATTATTTGCCTCTCGCAGAGTTTGCCTATAACAACAGCTACCAATCTAGTATTCAGATGGCGCCGTATGAGGCTTTGTATGGGAGACGGTGTAGATCTCCAGTTTGTTAGTTTGAGCCCGGTGAGCCAAGGTTGATGGGGATAGAGTTAGTCCAGGATGCTTTGGACAAGGTGAAGGTGATTCAGGAGAGACTTCGCATAGCCCAGTCACGCCAGAAGAGTTATGCGGATCGAAAGGTTCGGGATGTGTCTTATTCTGTGGGAGAGAAGGTCTTACTGAAGGTTTCGCCTATGAATGGCGTCATGAGATTTGGGAAGAAAGGAAAGCTCAGTCCGAGATTCATTGTCCCTTTTGAGATCCTCAGGAGGATTAGAGAGGTGGCCTATATGCTTGCTTTACCACCCAGTCTATTGGGAGTTCATCCAGTGTTTCACGTATCCATTTTCCATAAATATGTTGGCGACCCATGGCATGTGTTGGATTTCAGTACTATTCAGCTTAATGATGACTTGACCTATGATGTGGGGCATATAGCTATATTGGGTCATCAGGTGAGGAAATTGAGATCCAAGGACATTGCATTAGTGACGGTTCAGTGGAGAGGTCGGCCTGTGGAGGAGGCCACTTGGGAGATCGAGCAAGAGATACAGAGTAGATATTCTCGCTTATTTGAGTCTCCAGTTATGTTTCTTGACCCGCTCAAGCACGAGTATTTGCTTAAGTGGGGGAGAATATGACGACCCGGCCCGTCGTCACGAGAGTTACCACCTCTTTACCCCTTTATTTATGTGTTTCATGTTTTTAATATCTGTGTTAGAGTTTATCGGGTGAATTATGAGTGATTCTGGTTGAAAATGAGGCATATAGCCTTTTTGAGAGAAGCCTGTTTATGAATAGTCAACCTGGAGTTGACTATGTGGTTAGTTCGCTCGGAATCAAATGCTGATGATTTAGTTAGTTTCGAGAGGTGATTTGTGACTTAGGAGAGCGATCGGAATTGAATTTGGAGGTTCGGTGTAGAAATAGGCTTGAATTGGCTAAGTTGGAATTTTGGCAAAACTCGATTGATAGGTGAGATTTTGATCCGGGAGACGGAATGGAATTTTGACAGTTCCTGTAGCTTCCTTAGGTGATTTTGGATATGTCTGCGAATTTTCAGGTCATTCGGACATCGTTTGGTCAGGGTTTTGTTAGAATGTAGGTTTCTGAAGTTTTTGTTGAATCTTAGGCTTGAACCCGCCTTAATTTTATGATTCGTGTGTTTGAGGGTGTGTTTTTATGATTGGCACAATTTTGTATAATTATTTAGAGTGGATTTGTATTTTTGGTTGAGGTCCCGGGGGCCTCAGGATGTTTTCGGAGGGTCTAACGGAAGAATTTTGGCATTTTTGGACTGTTATCATGAGTTGCAGCAGGAGTACCGCTTCTGCGGATGGGGAACCGCAAAAGTGGCTCCACAGAGGAAACATTTATCTTATAGAAGCGAGTTAGATCATGAATGGGCAATTCCGCAGAAGCGGCTAGGAACTCGCATGAACGGGCTTGCAGAAGCGAAAATGAGGAGAATGAGGACCTTCGCAGAAGCGAGTTATTTGTCGCTTAAGCGTCTCGCATGTGTGAGACCTGGGCCACAGAAACGATATGGGTAGTTAAGTGTATGGTCGCAGAAGTGACAAAAATGTCACAGAAGCGGACTCGCACAGAAGCGGAAAAGGCGTCAGTGTTAAAGAAAAAAGACGTTTCAAATTTCAGAATGTTATAACACATTGAGGCTTAAAACCAAGAGGCGATTTAGGCAATTTTTAGGAGGAAATCGAAGGGATTCTTCAGGTAAGCATTCATGGAGTAAATTTATGTTATTATCTTGTTAAATTATGGAGTTAATACCTGAAAATGGAGGATTAGAGGTGTATTAATGGAGGTTTTTGCTCTAAGCCTGGGTTCTTGAAAATCATCGATTTGAATGGGCAAATGAAGTTCGATTTTTATAAACTTTATATGTAAGGACTCGTGTTGAGATAAGGATTTTGAAAATGTAACTTTTGTGATTTTTTGAGAAGTGTATCGAGAGTTGAGTTTTGTCAACTTTGTGGTTTTTGGTGTAATTCGAGTCGTTTCAATTGGGTTATGTTCCTTTAGCCTATTTTGATGTGTTTCTATTGTTTTTTATCAGATTATGCACCCATGGAGGCCAATTCTCGTGGAAAGGGCATTGCGGACTAGTCTTCGAGCCGAGTCGAGGTGAGTAATGGGTGTGGGTGATGACCAGTGGGTTCGAAACCCCGCTATATCACTATGTGATGCTGTATTGAGGCGAGACACATACTCTTCTGTGAGTGCGAGGTCGATTGTGAGTGGGAACTATGGCTTAGTCCGACCTGGTAATACTATACTATGTTGTTGGCTGTTATTGAGCCGGTAAACCTCCTACTTGGATGGTTGTGGATATCTTTGGGCTGTAAGCCAGTTATTGGGATCCTGTGAGGATCGTTACTTTTATTTCTATGATATTGGCATGTTATTCTGATACTAGTCCTGAGCTATTACTGTCTAAAATGGTTTTCCAAACTCTTGATTTCTAAAAACACTGTTTTCTATCGAAAATGATAAAAAGAGATTTCAAATGTTATTTCTGTGCATGTGAGGGCTGCATTGCATGTAGCTGGACTAGTAGTGGATCGGGCTATGCGCCACAGCATATCATGAATTGTGCATGGGATGTAGGAGCCCCTCCGGAGTCTGAACCCCCACAGTGAGCACGGTACCCAAATGGATCGGGCTACGCGCCGTAGCGGTCATATTCATGCATTGCATTGCATTTAGCTATATTTGTTGTTCTGTTAGCTGATATTGCTGGTTCTGATACTGCTCATGTTGATAATGGATACAGGATATTGTTGTATAGCCTTGCTTAGTGTTGTATTGGGTTTTCTTACCTTCGCTGTCTTACCCTTGCTTATTACCACTGAGTTGGAAGTACTCACACTACTCCCTGCACCTTGTGTGTAGATCCAGGTACATCACAGCAGAGCTGACTCTACAGCTACTCGGAGTGCTTCATTTGGACAGTCAAGGTAGCTGCTAGCGTCCGCAGGACCTGACTCTCCAGTCTATCTTTACTTTTCTTAGACTATTCTGCACTTGTAGTCACAGTTGTATACACTATCACAACTATATATTCTGGTAGAGGCTCATGACGTATGACTTCTGATTCGGTGGGAGGTTTATACTGGTTTTTGGGATATCTTTTCCCCAATGTGCTAGATGTTATTTCATTCTATTATTACTATTTATGCTAAAAGGGTAAAGTGAGAGCTGATAGCTCTACGTTATAGATGGTTGTTCGGGCTGGCCTAGCAATGTGCTAGGCGCCATCACGTCCGGGTTTTGGTGTCGTGAGAGAAGCCCACCCAAAGAGAGGAGAGGCGATTTAAAGTTGATGTTAGAAGCAGGAGCCCACAGGAAGAATGGACGCATATGTCAAATTACAAAAAGAAAGCAACATTAGAAGGAATGGCAAAAACATCGCCAAGGCAACAACAAGAATTCTATTGGAAGAATACAAGATACAAGCTCAAGGCAACATAGGAGCAAGCTGAAGATATAGATAAGATTTTACAGTTCATAGACCATAATTTAGTCTAGCTTCTTATTTTGTTTTAGCATGGCGTAATAAGGAGATCGGAAAGCAGTAGCCGCAACAACAGCATCAGTAACAACAAAATCACAATCTTATGGTAGTCCCGGCTACCAAAACTCCCGAACTACATTGACCTGATTCCCTTTTAGCTAGGGATATGTAGGAGACCTTTTGAAGCGAAGGTTCGGTCAAAACTTTTGGAAAAAAAAATGCTTCTCTCGGAGTGCTCAAACGGGCAAAAATCGCTCGTATCTACTCACTATCTTTACACGAAAACTCTTCGTATTTCCGGGCAAAGAGGGGCAGCTGTGAGCACGTGATTTTTGCCTTATAAGAGAAATACTCCCAAAGATTCAAAATAAAACAATTTTAGTTTGCCTGTAATTTTTTGTGAATTTTGTATTATTTTTCTTGAATTATTTCCATTTATCTGTGTATATTTATTTATTTAAATAAATAAAAGTACAAAAATATGTTGCATCTGTATATAAAATTTAATTTTACAATTAAAAATAATTAAATTTGTTTTACAAAAATCAAAAATCACAAAAATATGTATTTTTGCATTTTTAGCATTTAATGTCCAAATTGTGCAATTTTATTTTTATTAATGTTTAATTTTGTGTGATAACTATTATTAGGAATTAATTAGTATTTTAAAATAGTTTTGGTTTTTATAATTTAATATTAGCATTTTTTTGTTTTGTTAATTAGTAATAGAAAGAGAGCAATAAATAGAAGAACAAATTCAGAATTGAGCCAATTTTTGAATTAACCCCAAGCCCAAACCAATTCTACTCAACCCAAAACCCATTGACCCAAGCCCAACCACCCCTCATCTGATCAAACACACCCCCTTTGTTATTTTACTATACACTAACTAAACCTAAAAATAAAAAAACCTAAACATACAAGCCTCCACCCTATTTTTCTTTTTTCCTTTCTTCTTCCTCGCTTCTTCTTTCTTCCTCCCCAAACCCCCTACCAACCGCCCTCCCACCCAGCAGCAGCAGTGCCGCCATCCCCCTGTGATGATCTGGCTCGTCATCATGTGAGTTATCACCCCGTTTTCCCCGTTATATGCTCGTTCATGTTTCAATATGTATGTTTGGCGAGTTTGAGTCAATTCAGATTGAGTTTGGTTGGAATTGAGACAAATAGTCTCTTAGAAGAATGAATACTTGGGAAAAGTCAACCGGATATTGACTTGTGAGTTAGAGAGCTCGGAATCGAATTCTGATGATTCGGTCAGCTCCGGGAGGTTATTTGTGACTTAGGGGAGCGATCGGAATCGAATTTGGAGGTCCGGTGTAGAAATAGGCTTGAATTGGCTAAGGTTGAATTTTGGCGAAATCCGAGCGGTAGGAGAGATTTTGATCCGGGAGTCGGAATGGAATTCCAACAATTCCTGTAGCTTTGTCATGTGATTTTGGATATGTCCACAAATTTTCAGGTCATTCGGACGTCGTTTGGTCGGGTTTTTGATTGAATGTTGGTTTCGGAAGTTTGGAAGAAACATAGGCTTGAGTTGCTTGAATTCGATGTTATTCTGTGTTAAAGTAGGTGTTTTTATCATTGGAGCAAGTTCGTATGGTGCTATGGAGTATGTTGGTGGCTTTCGTTGGGGTCCCGGGGGACCCGAGATGGTTTCGGGAGGTTAAACGGAGGAATTTTTAAGGTTTTACAGGTCCGGAGTTTTGGGCTTTTGCTATTTTCACTTCTGCAGGTAGGGGACCGCAGAAGCGGATGCATAGGGGTGGATTTGATCTCGCAGAAGTGAGTTTGTACTGGTTGGGGCATTTCCGCAGAAGAGGCCCAGGATGCATAGGGGCGGGCTAGCAGAAGCGGCCCAGGATCGCAGGAGCGAAGGTAGGCCAGCCGGTGAGTTTTCGCAGAAGCGGAGCCTAGTCCACTTAGGCGGTCTCGCAGGTGCGAGACCTGGACCGCTGAAGCGAAACTAGGCAGCTTGGTATGGAATCGCAGAAGCGGACAATTGTCCGCAGAAGTGGACTCGCAGGAGCGAGTCAGTAGCCGCGGGAGCGGAAATCGTGCCTGTGTTAAAAATAACAGAAGGGGTAAATTTCAGAAGTTACAAAAACATTTGGGCTCGGTATTGAGAGGCAAAATTGGGCGATTTGGATGAGATATTGCTGGGGGTTCATCGGGTTATCATCGGAGGTGAGTTTTATGGTTCATTTACGCGTTTTTATCTTGAAATCCTCCTCTATTTCACTGAAATTGGATGAATTAATGGGGGAATTTAGCCTAAGCAAGGGCTTTGGTAAAATGTCGATTTGAGTGGGCAATCGGAGCCCGATTTTGGAAAAATTTATATGCTTAGACTTGTATTGAGATGAGGGTTCCGAATATGTAACTTTTATAATTTTTCGAGAAGCGCACCAAAAGTCGGGTTTTGACAACTTTGTGGGTTTTGATACAATTTGGGTTATTTCGAATGGGTTGCGTGAATTTGGTATATATTGATGTATTATCATTGATTTTGAGCAGATTTGGCATCCGAGGAGATTGATCTACGAGGCGAGCGCAAGGCGACTGAGGCTTCTACCGGGTCGAGGTGAGTGGTGATAGTAAATAATGTACTGAGGGTTTGAAACCTCGTACTGGCACTTCACATTGCTATGTTGAGATGAGACACGCGTTTTGTGATGGGCGTGGTGACATTGTGATTGGGGGTTTGGACTTTGTACTTCCCGGCTAATAGAATACTGTGTATTATGATCGTTAATGAGATTATAACTGTGTAATTGGGCTAATATCCATGTTTGGGGCCTTGCGCCGATCTATAGATCATCAGGGGACCTGTAGAGCTAGGTGACCCTTATATCGTGTTGGAAACTTATACTCAGCCGTAAAACTAGCCGAATAGCCTATTAAGAGCTGGTACTAGATGTGTACTGTGGGAGATAGATTACTTAGGGTGGAAACTCCCTGAATTAGCTGAGTGGGCCTGAAAGGCCATTCCTATATTAATTGGGACAGGGTCGAGGACCCATTTTGATGTATTATGTATATATGCCTTTATTGGATCGGGCTGCACACCACAGCAGTATATATATTGGATCGGGATGCACACCGCAGCAGTATACATATATATTGGATCAGGCTGCACGCCGCAGCAGTATATATATTGGATCGGGCTGCACGCGCGCGCGTATATATATATATATATATATATATATATATATATATATATATATATATATATATATATTGGATCGGGTTGCACGCTGCAGTAGTATATAATATTGGATCGGGCTGCACGCCGCAGCAGTATATATATGTTGGATCGAACTGCACGCCGTAGTATTATTGTGCTTGGGTTGTAGGAGCCCCTCCGGAGTCTATATAAACCCTAGTGAGCGCCGTCGGCATTAAATGGAATGGGCTGCGCGCTGCAGTGGTACATGTATTGGAGCGGGCTGCATGCCGCAGCACTATACTTATTCATATCCTTATACATACTTAAATACTTAAACATTATAGACATATATATATATATATATATATATATATATATATATATATATATATATATATATCTCCATGTATTGAGATGACTGTACACCGTAGTGGTACGAGTGAAAGTTTGTTCAGTGTGGGATCTTGTTGAGGTAGATGTGGAGTAGAGATCAGAGTACACATTATAGTGATGACTTACCTGTGGGGGTTTGCCTTAGAACTGTTTAGTGATAGCACAGGAGTTCTTACTTTCAGTTATTGCTTATTATTATTAATCACTAAGTTGAAATATACTCACCCCACTCCCCTGCACTTTTTGTGCAGATTCACAGGTGCCCGAGAGCAGTTGAGTTGTTGTAGTTGCTGATCCTTATCTACTTTTGCGGAGACTACGAGGTAGTTGATGGCGTCCGCATAACCTGTTTTCTCCTTCCTTATTATTTTGCTGTTTTCATCTTGCTTATACTTGGATATATTAGGATGTTTATTCTGTAGAGGCTCAGACCCGCGACACCACGATTTAGTTGGGACCGTATTTTGTATGTTGCTACTATTGCGTTTATCATATTGACATGAACACTTGTTGTTTAAGTTTAACTTGATTAATTGGAATTAATTTTTGGCTGGTTGAAGGGATAGTATGGTCGGGCTTGCCTAGCATGGTGTTGGGCGCCATCACGACCAGGGTTTGGGGTCGTGACAAGTTGGTATCAGAGCGTAGGTTAACAGGTCTCGCGAGTCATGAGCCGGTTTAGTAGAGTCTCGTGGATCGGTACGGGGACGCCTGTACTTATCCTCGGGAGGCTGCAAACCTTTTAGGAAAGCTTCAAATTCTTGAAATTCTTATCGTGCGTACTTGATTCAGCTTGAGGTATGATTCTTGAAATTCCTTCTGCACATTGATGCGCGCACTCGAGTGCTTAGTGATAAATTTGCCTTGACGGCTTATGATTCTCCAATAGAGGGACGAGGTATAATCTCTGCGAGTTCATGTTGGTCCAATCTGGTGGACTTGAGGCCGGATCCTTGTCTAAGGCTTGAGCACCGAGGTGCTAATTTCGCGAGCCGGTATTATGAAATTCATGCGATCAGTATTGATCTTAATTGTGAAAATGGCAGTTTGATAATGGGTGAGCTGCAAGGTATTCAATCCTTATTGTGATCTGTTACGTAGCCCTAGCTATGGGCGTGGTGAGTATGTTCATGTTCCTTAGTGGAAAGGTAAAGTGCCTTATGTGTAGTGGAACGAGTTCAAACTCAGGAAGACCAAATTGGTTGTGCTAGGTGTATCATGGTGAAAGGTATATGTGTTATGATTTGAGCAGGTGCAGCGCATGTTCATGTACTAATGTTGATGATATAATTGTGTAGTATTGAGATTTATGTTGTTGATATGCATTGTGATGTCTTGTCGAGTTGCGGATGTATTGTTAGGATGATTTTGGTGATTCGCGGGCAGGTGGATAGGCCAAATTACAGAGGAAACTCTGTCAAAATTTCTGGAAAATTTGGGGCTTAGAAAATAATTCTGTCACCTGGAGAATAGGCTTAAATGGTGTGTGTATAAATGCAAGAGTTGAAAAAGAGTTAAGATGTGTGATGATTTGAATCTCCGCCGAAGCTTGTAAATGACTTGAGTTTCATCTAACTAGAACATTGTGGCATCATTTGAGTAAGAATGCTATGAGTGGCTAAAAGTGCCTTGACGTATATGGCTTCGAGCTAAGTTGGGGAGGTTGTTATTGATTAACTGATTGCACTGTTGTGTGTTGTGTTGGCCCTGTCTCTGGGTATGATGGGAAATCTTGATAAAGTTTATGATGCTTCGTAGATGTGAAGAAATACTAGGATGTTTGGAACTGATGTTGGTAAATAATGTTCGGTGTATAGAAAAGAAAGATAGATAATTGTATCTGTATGTAATCATGTTCTGTGGTGTCAGAGATCTAGCAAGGCACGAGTGGTTCTGTTCAATATGACAGTTGAATTACAGCTGAGTAAGGGTGAATGATGCCCGAAAATTGTTTTGCGGTGCTCAGGATTGTGCTGGTAACAGTCAGGTGTCTTAAGATTGTGCATGTGGCTAAAGATGGTGGTTTCATTAGAAGAGGTCAAGACTTGTGTTATATTATGTGAATGATGGAATTTTATGTAATCCGTATTGGAAGGTAATGATAACGAATTCAAAATCGTAGGAAGCCTTCAAAATAAAGTATTGTAGAATATAGTACTTATGGGAAACATTGAGAGAGTATTAAGTGACCTATGGGTCTTAGACCGTGTGGTCTTATGTACGAGTCTCATGTGGTAACATGAGTTGATGTATTATGGTGTTACAGTAAGGGCTAATATTAAATTAAAAATGAATCAGAAAGGAAACTAGGTAAATGGAACAACTTGTTAATAAACCGGAATGGTATAATAAGGAATACGATTAATTCCTGGGATGTGTTTGAAGTAATAAGTCTTGCGGATATTGTGCAATAAAGCTCTTGAGTTCTGGCAGTTGTGTAACTTGATATGGGTATAAGGACTCAGTCCTGGCAGTTTAACTTATGCAATGTAATTGGAAGAAGAGTTGTGATGTGCTTTAACGTGGTTGGAAAATGAGTGTATTTCCTGTTGGGATGTAAAGCTTGGAACGTGTAATGAGTTTTCTCTATATGGGATCATGAAGGTCCTTGACTAGTTGAGTGCATCGATGTTTGCAGCGTAGGAAAGGGATAGAAAATCTCCATGTATCTTGGTGCAGTATGGTATGTACGATGTGTGATGGAAGATGATAACGGCATGTTCAAGGTTTGGAGATCAGTTCATATTATATGGGAAGTCACTAGAATTCCCAAGGAGCGTGGGCAGATGCAGATAATCTGAGAATCAATCTTTCTGGTGATAAGGAAAATGGTACTGCTATTCTAGTGATTTGGCAGAGTATACGGTAAAAAAAAAGGGCAAGGTGATGTAAACTGATAATGTCCATTAGTATTGTGGTATCCTCTTGTTGGATTGACGGTGATGATTGAGTTGTTGATGGCATAGTTAAATTTCTGAATGGCTTATGTGGTATGAATGGAGGCTTGATATGTGTGATTATGTATTCGTACGGTGGAATGTGGAATCAGGCATAGTGATTCATATGTTATGTATGTGTTGGAGACTAGAAGTTCTTGTAATCTGCCTACGCAGTGGTGGTGTAGCGTGTGTATCGGCACCGTTTAGCGGTTATTGGAAATCGGAAGCCCTGGTGGTTATCTCGTTACTTGATATGATGAATTGGAATAATGATATATGATTGCAAACTGGTTGTCATAAGTCAGGTTGTCTAGACTAATGTAATATGCATTATGTTAGGAAAATGTCACAGCTGCGTGGCAGAGTGCATCAGATCATGCTCCAGCAGGGTAGATGTACCCTAGGGCCAGCAGACGGCTGGTATGTATTGCTTTGTCAGCTGGGCCTTCGTGGCGGATGTCAGTGTAGAGGTATCTACCATTAATTTAGTTCTGGTATTGAGGAACTTTGTCTGATGCATTTCATGTGGCCGAGCTTGAGGCTATGTATATGTTTGTTTCAATGAGCGACTTGACTCGATGTGCATTCCCTTTGCTAGATGTATTCGTGGATCGGGTGGTGTGCCGCCACAAGTATAGTATTTGGATCGGGTGGCACACCGCCACATGTATGGTAACTGGATCGGGTGGCACGCCACCACGGGTATGTTATTGGAACGGGTTGCGCGCCGCAACAGTGTAATGTGGAAAATATAGCTTCCTATATGTTACTTTGTATACAATACTTCCTAGCTTCTGAGGAATAGTCCGTATTGGGTATCGCTCGGGGAATAGCACATCGGTTGTGTCCTTTCAGGATTTGATAGCGTATATCAATTGTATCACCATGGGTGTGATTGATTTCTTGAGTTCAGACCTAGGTATGTGCGTGGCTGACTGTTTTGAGCATGGTGACTTGAGGTGCTCCATGAGTAATAGTGTTTGGATAGAATCATGAGTTGTGGCAAGGCCACGTGATGTTATGACCTTTCGAGGAGGATTCAGGTACCCTAATTCTATGGTGTGAGACGATGTCTCAATTATGTGTTGTGATGGTATTGAGGAATTTGAATTATAGCTCTTTTGTGTGCGTCGGCTGTCATGATTCGAGTGTGTTCAGATCGTTCTTATTGGAGCCTGTGTTGTGCTCATTGTGGCATAGGCCAATGCTGAGGTGTCATGTCACTAGTGTGGTGTGTTATGATCGAAATGATCGTTGGAGTCGTTAATGAGTACAAGCATATTTGATCTTAGCTTGTTAGAAAGGTAGTAACGAGGTTTGGCTCCGAAACCTATTGTGGTATGAGTTTTAAAAGGGAAATGGATTCACGAATGGTTGACCCGAGAGATGGGTTCGGTATATCGCGTCCTTCCGTTGCCATGGGCAGGATATGAAGGTGTTGGAATAAGACTCTAACTAATAAGAAAGGTTCTTTCTGCTAGTATTTGGTTACTGTGGTCAGTTGTCATGATTAGAGATTATCGTATCGAGTGATTGGGTTGTTTGATACATCATGTGATCTCACTCGGAGTGGCGAGTTTGGCTATTACAGTTGGATCGTGTGTACTCTGAGTATAGATGTGGGATTCAGATTTGGTATATGATTTCGGAAAGTGCAATGTGGTTTATGGTCCAGATAGACTATGGAAATTCAGCTATACTATGTTATCGGACTAATGAAAGATAGGGTGAAGTGGTATCACCCCGAGTATATGCTTGGTGAGGTCATTCAGCTATTGTGTTGAATCTAGTACAACTCTGGGTCCGCTCGAGGACGAGCGTTTGCTTAAGTTGGGGAGAATGTGATGACCCGGCCTGTCATCAAGTGAGTTATCACCCCGTTTTCCTTGTTATATTCCCGTTCATGTTTCAATATGTATGTTTGGCGAGTTTGAGTCAATTCGGATTGAGTTTGGTTGGAATTGAGACAAATAGTCTCTTAGAAGAAGGAATATTTAGGAAAAGTCAACCGGATGTTGTCTTGTGAGTTAGAGAGCTCGGAATCGAATTTTGATGATTCGGTCAGCTCCAGGAGGTGATTTGTGACTTAGGGGAGCGATCAGAATCGAATTTGGAGGTCCAATGCAGAAATAGGCTTGAATTGGCTAAGGTTGAATATTGGCGAAATCCGAACGATAGGTGAGATTTTGATCCGGGGGTCGGAATGGAATTCCGACAATTCCTGTAGCTTCGTCATGTGATTTTGGATATGTCCGCAAATGTTCAGGTCATTTGGACGTCATTTGGTCGGGTTTTTGATTGAATGTTGGTTTCGGAAGTTTGGAAGAAACTTAGGCTTTAGTTGCTTGAACTCGATGTTATTCTGTGTTAAAGTAGGTGTTTTTATCATTGGAGCAAGTTTGTATGGTGCTATGGAGTATGATGGTGTCTTTCGTTGGGGTCCCGGGGGACCCGGGGTGGTTTCGGTAGGTTAAACAAAGGAATTGTTAAGGTTTTGCAGGTCTGGATTTTTGGGCTTCTGCTATTTTCACTTGTGCGGGTGGGGGACCGCAGAAGCGGACGCGTAGGGGCAGATTTGATCTTGCAGAAGCGAGTTTGGACTGGTTTGGTGTCACGCCCCAAATCGAGGGACATGACCGGCGCCTGTGTCACGCCCCAAATCGAGGAACATGACCGGCGCCTGACCGGGTTGCCCCAGTCAAGCGGACCTGGGTGCCTTTCATTCCCACGCGTTACCCCTGTGATGATTGTTTCTCATTAACCAAATATATTACTAATCATAATTGATTTCACATTAAACAAATAAAATGATACGAGTGATTCATTAACAAGATTTCAATTTTTACAACGCCGACATAACACAATATATATACATAAGACTGGAGTCCCACAGTTTACATGTCTACAGAGCCTCTAGGATACAAAAGGGAAATACAATACTTGCCGGTAACAAGGCTCCGGCTATACCTTACAAAACCAAAATGAAATCTAAACCGAGTGGCATGAACCACACAAGGCCCCGAGGAAGAAAGGGGCTCACCAAAACGGGCGGTGGAAGGAGAAGGATACTACTGCCGATGAGCTGAAGTGCCTGCTACTGATCCACCTACAATCATGACACGAATGTAGCGCCCCCGGCAAAGGGACGTCAGTACACTTGAATTGTACTGGTATGTATGGACAAACTTTGTCCCAAGTAAACTCAAGCCATTAAATTACATCAACAATTAATTAAGCCAGCCAACCATATTTCCACATTTTCCTTATTTCAAATAATTCTCAACACAAAGCACTTTCTACAATCAACCAATTTAGCAATAACCAATCAATCACGTAAAGCACAAGTAGTCAAACAAAGGGGCAATCAGTGCCCCACAGGTTGCAAACTCTCCTGTTGTCTCCTTTCACAATTTCACATTATTGATTTATGTATCAATTTTCAATAGCGATTTCGATCGCTTTCCATCCTTATTGCCCCTGACCACCCTTATTACCTCGGCCACCCTTATCACCCCGACCCACACCTTATTTCACCACGTTGCGGCGCGCAACACGACCCCGCCTTACAGTTGAAAACACAACAATTTCAAACAGCAGATAAGGTACTACACACAATTTCAACAAGTTCAAATAAGCAACTTACACATTGGTTCATGTTCTCAATTTCTTCTCAATTCAATATCACAACCATGTTACAATATTTCCACAATTCAAGTGTTTCATCTCTTTCCACAATAAACCAATTCTCAAGTGTTTCATTTGTTTTCCACAAGGTACCATATAGGCCATCATAGTCATTATTCACAATTCTTTTGCCAAATTAAACTCTCATTTTACATCACTCATAGCTCGACAACAAACTTTGAATATCCAACAACAACATCAAGAATTTCACACAATTTGTCAATTTAACACGAAACAAACAAACTTCACACATATAGGCGATTTCACAAGAATCAAAATTAGCCATACATACATGGTGATGATTTTTCCTCCTACTTTATGCTTACCCAAGATATCCTACTCTTGCCAACCTTGTTCTTGAAGACTCTTACTTCTACTCACTTCTTTTACTAGAAATCAAGTTCAATAATCATGCATGAGTGTAAAAATTCTATTTTCAAAAGCTATTATATGCAAACCTCTCTTTACCCAATTTAAAACTGAAAATCAAAGAAAATAGTTAGGGTTTTTACCTTGAAAAGATTGGGGAAGTTGAATCCTTGCCCTAGGATCCCTTGGAATTAAGTAGTTGGAACAATCTTTGAAGATGAAGAACTTCTCTCTCTAAAAACCCTCTCTTCTCTCTCTAATTTTGGTGAGATGATATGATAAAATGAAGAAGAAAGGTGTTATATTAAAGAAGAGATCGGGTCAAAATGTTACAAAAATCTGGGCCGGGGTCGATTATGCGGTGCACTATGCGACCGCAGAATCGACATGCGGTCCGCATAGTGACCGCAGAATTGCCCCAAATTTTATACAGGTTCTGCTAAGAAATGCGGTCACTATGCGGACCGCATGTTGATTCTGCGGTCGCAAAAGTGCACCGCATATTGACATGCGATCGCATATCGACCGCACATTTGACACGGATTTGGGCAACTCTCTGGAACGATTTGCGGTCAGAATGCGGTCCGCATGTCAGGTGTGCGGTCGCATTCTTGACCGCACATTTGACACTTTTTCGGAAAAATTATTTCTCTACATTTTGGAAACTTAAATCACTACCAAGGGTCCGAACCGCGGCGAGCTTGCTCGTCGCGAAGAATTCTACGCATTCCTAACACATCATTCGGACCATGACACCACATCTACTAGGTTTTATGCACAAAAATTTTACGGGGCCTTACATCCTCCCCCCTTAAGATCATTCGTCCTCGAATGAGGATTTTGAAATAAATGAGTTTTGAAAGACATGATATGCAAGCTATCAAAATTTTGACTAACTCTTATATTTTAGAAAAATTTCGCCAGAGTTTCCTTTGTATTATGGACATATCCACCTGTCAGAGGGCCCCCGAAACACATTACCAAACAACAATACACAAATACAACACTTTTCACAACTGGTATACACTTTCTTACCTCAACGAATGCACATATTCTATCACATTGTTACAATTGCACATAAACTAGTCACTTCAATGAATTCTCACCTTATTTAACCATTTTAACACACCATGTACACTTAACAAACCATTACCAATCTACACTTACTATTAGTTGTTTATTAAACACGTAAATCTTTATAAGGCTTTCATTTATCAAGAACGGTTCAAGTGACCCAAGGTAACAACACATTTAACTCATTACAAATAAAGGAGACTTTACTAATACTAAGAGGGAAACAACTTAGGCAAGATGACAGTTACTAGGAGTAGGAGGGTCACCTAATTTCTTCTAGGCTTGATCGAACAAATGGGGGTACTTTTCCTTCATCTCTTTTTCCGCTTCCCATGTGGCCTCCTCAACTTGTTGACTTCGCCACAATACTTTAACGGAGGCAACTTCCTTATTTCTCAACTTACGGACTTGCCTATCAAGAATGGCAACTGGAACTTCTTCATATGACAAATTTTCATTAACCTCTATAGCTTCGGCTGGCATGATGGTGGATGGATCTCCAATCACTTTCTTCAACATGGACACATGGAATACCGGATGCACTGATGACATCTCGGGAGGCAACTCTAGCCTATAAGCAACTTGACCAATCCTTTGAACGATCCGATATGGCCCGACATACCTAGGACTCAATTTCCCTTTCTTTCCGAATCGCATGACTCCCTTAATAGGAGATACCCTCAAGAACACCCAATCATCGACTTGAAACTCCAAATCCCTTCGACGAACGTCTGCATAGGACTTTTGACGACTCTGTGCTGTTTTCATTCTCTCCTGAATAACCTTGACCTTTTCCATAGCTTCGTACACCATATCTGGCCCTAGCAATTCCGCTTCACCTACCTCAAACCACCCGATTGGCGATCTACATCTTCTCCCGTATAATGCCTCAAACGGGGCCATTTGAATGCTAGCATGATAGCTGTTATTGTAAGCAAATTCTATCAGTGGCAAGTGTTCATCCCAATTACCTTTAAAATCTAAGACACAAGCCCGCAACATATCTTCAAGCGTATGAATGGTCCGCTCGGCCTGTCCATCGGTCTGTGGGTGGAAAGCTGTGCTGAGATTCACCTGAGTTCCCAAACCTTGCTGAAACTTCTTCCAAAAGTTAGCGGTGAACTGAGCCCCGCGATCTGAGATGATAGAAAGTGGAGTGCCATGAAGCCTTACTATCTCTTTGATGTACAATCTTGCATATTGCTCCGCGGTATCAGTGGACTTGACAGGCAGGAAGTGAGCTGATTTGGTGAGTCGATCTACTATCACCCATATTGAATCAAACATACGCTGAGTGCGAGGTAACCCTACCACGAAATCCATATTGATCATCTCCCATTTCCACCTTGGTATTTCTATAAGCTGAGTTAATCCACCGGGTCGTTGATGCTCGGCCTTCACTTGTTGACAGTTCGGACATTTAGCTACAAAGCCTGCCACATCCCTTTTCATACCGTTCCACCAATAAACCTCTTTGAGATCGTGATACATTTTCGTTGAACCAGGGTGCACAGAATACCTGGAAGTATGAGCCTCTGCCATCACTCTTTCCCGAAGCTCGTCCACATCCGGAACACATAGCCTATCTTGACACCGCAATACACCATCTTCGCTGCTGAGTACAAATGCGGAGGTCTTGTCATTCATGACTGCTTCCTTCACCCGAACCAATGCTGGATCCATGAACTGTTTTTCCTTGATTTCCGCGACCAATGATGATTCTGCTCCATTATGCACCAAGATATCCCCCTCATCTGACGCCGAGATACGAACCCCCAAACTGGCTAATTGGTAAACCTCTCGAGCCAGGTGTCTCCGATCTACACCCAAATGAGCCAAACTACCCATGGATTTCCGACTAAGAGCGTCAGCTACCACATTTGCCTTCCCTGGATGGTACAATATGTCCATATCATAGTCCTTGAGTAGTTCTAACCACCGCCGCTGTCTCAGATTCAGCTCTTTCTGCTTGAACAAATACTGGAGGCTCTTGTGGTATGAAAACACATCTACATGAACCCCATAAAGATAGTGTCGCCATATTTTCAAGGCAAACACAACAGCTGCAAGTTCCAAATCATGCGTCGGATAATTCTTCTCATGGTTCTTGAGTTGTCTGGAAGCATAAGCTATAACCTTTCCGTGCTGCATCAATACACATCCCAAACCGACTCTGGAGGCATCACAATAGACTACAAATCCCTCTGTGCCTTCTGGCAAGGCCAATACTGGTGCCGAGGTCAATCTTGACTTCAATTCTTGGAAACTTTTCTCACATGCTTCGGACCACTGGAACTTAACTGCTTTCCGCGTCAATTTAGTCAATGGGGAGGCGAGGGTTGAGAATCCCTCTACAAACCTCCGATAGTACCCTGCCAGACCCAAAAAGCTGCGAATCTCTGTCGGGGTCGTGGGTCTAGGCCAATCTTTCAATGCCGCAATCTTCTGAGGATCCACCATAATTCCCTCACTGGAAATAACATGCCCTAGAAAAGCTACGGACTCCAACCAGAACTCACATTTTGAGAACTTGGCATACAATTGATGCTGAAGAAGGGTCTGCAATGCTGCTCTGAGGTGAACGGCATGATCTTTCCTGCTCCGAGAGTAGATGAGAATATCGTCAATGAATACAATCACAAAGGAATCTAGGAATGGCTTGAAAACCCGATTCATAAGGTCCATGAAAGCTGCTGGGGCGTTGGTTAGCCCAAAAGACATGACCAAAAACTCGAAGTGACCATAACGAGTTCTGAAGGCAGGAATATCCTGCTCCCTGATTTTCAACTGGTGGTACCCGGACCGTAAATCAATCTTTGAGAAGAACCTCGCTCCCTGCAATTGGTCAAACGGATCATCCACTCGAGGCAATGGATATTTATTCTTAATGGTGACTTTGTTAAGCTGCCGATAATCAATACATATTCGAAGTGACCCATCCTTCTTTCTGACAAAGAGAACCGGAGCACCGCCATGGCGACACACTCGATCGTATGAACCCTTTCTCTAATAAATCCCTCAGCTGCTCCTTTAACTCCCTTAACTCTGCTGGCGCCATTATGTACGGTGGAATGGATATTGGCTGAGTATCTGGCATTACATCGATCCCGAAATCAATCTCCCTATCCGGCGGGATGCCTGGAAGCTCATCTGGAAACACTTCAGGAAATTCATTCACAATTGGCACGGACTCGAGGATAGGCACATCTGAGGTGGTGTCCGTTACCCGAACCAGGTGATAGATACACCCCTTCTTAATCATCTTCGAAGCTTTAAGGTAGGAAATAAACCTACCCCTTGGCACTACACCATTTCCTCTCCATTCAATGACTGGCTCGTTAGGGAACTCGAGCCTCATAACTCTCGTTCGACAATCAAGTTTGGCAAAGCACGAATAGAGCCAATCCATCCCCATAATTACATCAAAATCTACCATCCCAAGCTCAATAAGATCGGCCGTGGTATCACGACCACCCACCGTAACAACACAATTCCTATAGACTCGTGAGGCTGTAATAGAATCACCAATAGGAGTCGACACAGAGAACGGCTCATGAAGCTGTTCGGGTACTATCCCAAAACTTGAAGCAATGAATGGAGTAACATAAGACAAGGAGGACCCTGGATCAATAAGGGCATAGCAATCAATAGTATGAACAGACATGATACCTGTAACAACATCTGGAGAAGCCTCGGCATTTTGGCGGCCACTCAATGCATAGAATCGGCTAGGTCCACCCCTACCCTGAGCTCCACCCCTAGCTGCACCACGCCCTGCTGCTGCTGGAGTACGCGCCGATGATGTAGCAGCTGAAGAACCGGATGACTGAGCAGATCCCCTACCTATACCCTGACGGGGTGCACGGCAGTCCCGCTGAATGTGACCTCTCACCCCGCACCCGAAGCACACTGGAAGGTCAAGGTAGCAAGTTTCCGTATGAAATCTCCCACACTTGGGGCATGTAGGTCTCCCCTGCTGCTGGGATCTCACCCCAGGATGACCAGACTGACGAGACCTCCTGCTGTCTGAACCGGGTCTCGAGTAACTGCCCTGCTGATGACTGTGCACGGATGGCGGTGCACTCGCGGAGGACTGAGCATATGACTGGGATGGCCCTGATGACCCCCTCCCCGGAAGTGATCTCCCTGAACGACCCATTGACCGGGCCCTGCTGCTACTTTCTCTTTCTGCACGAATCTTCAATTTCCTGGCCTCTGTGGCCTGAGCAAACCCCACAATCCTCCCATAGTTCATGTCTGAGTGCAAAGCTGCTGTGGCGGCCTCATTCACTACCAAAGGGCTAAGGCCCTGAACAAACCGTCGAACCCGGGCATCCATGGTCGACACTAAATGAGGAGCATACTTGGACAACCTTACGAACTCCATGTGATACTCCCAAACACTCATACTGCCCTGTTTGAGAACCTCGAACTCAGTGGCACGGGCTGCCATTGCCTCAGCAGGTAAGAAGTGGTCCATAAATGCATCCACGAACTCATCCCATATGGCCGGAGGGCCCCCTTCCTCACGGGAATCCTCCCACATTTCAAACCATGAACGTGCCGCTCCCTTCAGCCTGTAAGAGGCCAACTCTACCCCCTCTATATCTGTAGCCTTCATCACTCCGAGGGTCTTGTATATCTCATCAAGGAATTCCTGTGGGTCAGCCTCTGGATCGGTACCTGAAAATTCTGGAGGGGCCAATCGCAAGAATTGATGGACTCTGGAGCCAAAGGAATCTCCCTGTCCGCTGGAGGATGCAGGGGCATCATGGGATCTCTGGGCCTAGGCGGCCACTAGCTGTGTTAACATATGAATGGCTCCCCTCAGATCCTCATAAGAGATACCAGAGCCCGAAGCGGGAACTGTATCTGGGTCAGGAACACTTGTAGGAGGAATGGTGGCATCCTCTGCCGCAGCTGGAATAGGGACACTTGGGTTTTGAACAGATGGGCCAGGCAAATTCGGGACTGGTGGGTCATTCTCTCCCACGGCATCGGGTACATGATTAACAACTGCACTTGGGTCGGCATTGGCCCTAAGGCCGAGTCTAGCCTTCTTCTTAGGTGCCATATTCTGAAAATTTGGGAACAAGGCACGAATTAGACACAGATATTTCCACATTGCACTTTACCGCACGATATAGATTAACAAAGAAATAGGTAAATTCCTAAATGCCCGTGTAGCCCCCTACTTATATGATGTGATCGACAACACACCTATAAGAAGGGCACTACTAGACACGGCTCCGAGACATCCTAGGACACTTTAAAAACCTTAGGCTCTGATACCAAGTTTGTCACGCCCCAAATCGGGGAACATGACCGGGTTGCCCCAGTCAAGCGGACCTGGGTGCCTTTCATTCCCACGCGTTACCCCTGTGTTGATTGTTTCTCATTAACCAAATATATTACTAATCATAATGACTGATTTCATAATGCATAAACATAACCATGTGATTGATTCACTAACAAGTTCATAATTTATATTTACAACGCCCCATACATATACATAGGCCACAATCCCATAGTTTACATGTCTATGGAGCCTCTAGGATACAAAAAGGGAAATACAATACTTGCCGGTAACAAGGCTCCGGCTATACCTTACAAAACCAAAATGAAATCTAAACCGAAGTGGCAAGAACCACACAAGGCCCCGAGGAAGAAAGGGGCTCACCAAAACGGGCAGTGGAAGGAGAAGGATACTACTGCCGATGAGCTGAAGTGCCTGCTACCGATCCACCTACAATCATGACACGAATGTAGCGCCCCCGGCAAAAGGGACGTCAGTACACTTAAATTGTACTGGTATGTATGGACAAACTTTGTCCCAAGTAAACTCAAGCCATTAAATTACATCAACAATTAATTAAGCCGACCAACCATGTTTCCACATTTTCCTCATTTCAAATAATTCTCACACAAAGCACTTTCTACAATCAACCAATTTAACAATAACCAATCAATCACGTAAAGCACAAGTAGTCAAACAAAGGGGCAATCGGTGCCCCACAGGTTGCAAACTCTCCTGCTGTCTCCTTTCACAATTTCACATTATTGATTTTTGTATCAATTTTCAATAGCGATTTCGATCGCTTTCCATCCTTATTGCCCCTGACCACCCTTATTACCTCGGCCACCCTTATCACCCCAACCCACACCTTATTTCCCCACGTTGCGGCGCGCAACACGACCCCGCCTTACAGTTGAAAACACAACAATTTCAAACAGGAGATAAGGTACTACACACAATTTCAACAAGTTCAAATAAGCAACTTACACATTGGTTCATGTTCTCAATTTCTTCTCAATTCAATATCACAACCATGTTACAATATTTCCACAATTCAAGTGTTTCATCTCTTTCCACAATAAACCAATTCTCAAGTGTTTCATTTGTTTTCCACAAGGTACCATATAGGCCATCATAGTCATTATTAACAATTCTTTTGCCAAATTAAACTCTCATTTTACATCACTCATAGCTGGACAACAAACTTTGAATATCCAACAACAACATCAAGAATTTCACACAATTTGTCAATTTAACACGAAACAAACAAACTTCACACATATAGGCGATTTCACAAGAATCAAAATTAGCCATACATACCCTGGTGATGATTTTTCCTCCTACTTTATGCTTACCCAAGATATCCTACTCTTGCCAACCTTGTTCTTGAAGACTCTTACTCCTACTCACTTCTTTTTACTAGAAATCAAGTTCAATAACCATGCATGAGTGTAAAAATTCTATTTTCAAAAGCTATTATATGCAAACCTCTCTTTACCCAATTTAAAACTGAAAATCAAAGAAAATAGTTAGGGTTTTTACCTTGAAAAGATTGGGGAAGTTGAATCCTTGCCCTAGGATCCCTTGGAATTAAGTAGTTGGAACAATCTTTGAAGATGAAGAACTTCTCTCTCTAAAAACCCTCTCTTCTCTCTCTAATTTTGGTGAGATGATATGATAAAATGAAGAATAAAGGTGTTATATTAAAGAAGAGATCGGGTCAAAATGTTACAAAAATCTGGGCCGGGGTCAATTATGCGGTGCACTATGCGACCGCAGAATCGACATGCGGTCCGCATAGTGACCGCAGAATTGCCCCAAATTTTATACAGGTTCTGCTAAGAAATGCGGTCACTATGCGGACCGCATGTTGATTCTGCGGTCGCAAAAGTGCACCGCATATTTGACATGCGATCGCATATCGACCGCACTTTTGACACGATTTTGGGCAACTCTCTGGAACGTTTTGCGGCAAGAATGCGGTCCGCATGTCAGGTTTGCGGTCGCATTCTTGACCGCATATTTGACACTTTTTCGGAAAAATTATTTCTCTACATTTTTGAAACTTAAATCACTACCAAGGGTCCGAACCGCGGCGAGCTTGCTCGCCGCGAAGAATTCTACGCATTCCTAACACATCATTCGGACCATGACACCACATCTACTAGGTTTTATGCACAAACATTTACGGGGCCTTACATTTGGGAATTTCCGCAGAAGCGGCCCAGGATGCGCAGGGGCGGGCTCGCAGAAGCGGCCCAGGATCGCAGGAGCGAAGGTAGGCCAGCCGGTGAGTTTTCGCAGAAGCGGAGCCTAGTCCGCTTAGGCGGTCTCGCAGGTGCGAGACCTGGACCACAGAAGCGGAACTAGGCAGCTTGATATGGAATAGCAGAAGCGGACAATTGTCCGCAGAAGCGGACTCGTAGGAGCGAGTCAGTAGCCGCAGGAGCGGAAATCGGGCCTGTGTTAAAAATAACAGAAGGGGTAAATTTCAGAAGTTACGAAAACATTTGGGCTCGGTATTGAGAGGCAAAATTGTGCGATTTGGACGAGATATTGCTTGGAGTTCATCGGGTTATCATAGGAGGTGAGTTTTATGGTTCATTTACGCGTTTTTATCTTGAAATCCTCATTTATTTCACTTAAATTGGATGAATTAATAGGGGAATTTAGCCTAAGCCAGGGCTTTGGTAAAATGTCGATTTGAGTGGGCAATTCGAGCCCGATTTTGGAAAACTTTATATGCATAGACTCGTATTGAGATGAGGGTTCCGAATATGTAACTTTTATAATTTTTTGAGAAGCGGACCAAAAGTCGGGTTTGACAATTTTGTGGGTTTTGATACAATTTGGGTTATTTCGAATGGGTTGCGTGAATTTGGTATATATTGATGTATTATCATTGATTTTGAGCAGATTTGGCATCCGAGGAGATTGATCTGCGAGGCAAGCGCAAGGCAGACTGAGGCTTCTACCGGTTCGAGGTGAGTGGTGATAGTAAATAATGTACTAAGGGTTTGAAACCCCGTACTAGCACTTCATAGTGCTATATTGAGATGAGACACGCGTTTTGTGATGGGCGTGGTGACATTGTGATTGGGGGTTTGGACTTGGTCCTTCCCGGCTAATAGAATACTGTGTTTTATGACCGTTAATGAGATTATAACTGTGTAATTGGGCTAATAGCCATGTTTGGGGCCTTGTGCCGATCTGTAGATCATTAGGGGACCTGTAGAGCTAGGTGACCCTTATATCTTGTTGGAAACTTACACGCAGCCGTAAAACTAGCTTAATAGCCTATTAAGAGCCGGTACTAGATGTATACTGTGAGAGATAGATTACTTAGTGTAGAAACTCCCTGAATTAGCTGAGTGGGCCTGAAAGGCCAATCCTATACTAATTGGGACAGGGTCGAGGACCCGTTTTGAGGTATTATATATATATATGCCTTTATTGGATCGGGATGCACGCCGCAACAGTATATATATTGGATCGGGCTGCACGCCGCAACAGTATACATATATATTGGATCGGGCTGCACGCCGGAACAGTATATATATTGGATCGGGCTGCACGCCACAGCAGATATATATATATATATATATATATATATATATATATATATATATATATATATATATATATATATATATATATATATATATATATATATATATATATATATATATATATATATATATATATATATATATATATATATATCTGCACGACGCATTAGTATATAATATTTGATCGGGCTGCACGCCGCAGTAGTATATATATGTTGGATCGGACTGCACGCCGCAGTATTATTGCGCTTGGGCTATAGAAGCCCCTCCGGAGTCTGTATACACCCCCAGTGAGCGCCGTCGACGTTAAATGGAACGGGCTGCGCGCCGTAGCGGTATATGTATTGGAGCGGGCTGCACGCCACAACACTATACTTACTCTTATCATTATACATACTTAAATACTTAAACATTATAGACATATATATATATATATATATATATATATATATATATATATATATATATATATATATATATATATATATATATATACATGTATTGGATCTGTACACCGTAGTGGTACGAGTGAGGGTTTGGTCAGTGTGGGACCTTGTTGAGGTAGATGTGGACTAGAGAACAGAGTACTCATTATAGTGATGACTTACCTGTGGGGGTTTGCCTTAGAACTGTTTAGTGATAGCACATGAGTTCTTACTTTCAGTAATTGCTTATTATTATTGCTCATTGAGTTGAAATATACTATCCCCACTCCCTTGCACTTTTTGTGCAGATTCACAGGTGCCCGAGAGCAGTTGAGTTGTTGTAGCTGCTGATCCTTATCTACTTTTGCGGAGACTACGAGGTAGCTGCTGGAGTCCGCAGAACCTGTTTTCTCCTTCCTTATTATTTTGCTGTTTTCATCTTGCTTAGACTTGGTTGTATTAGGATGTTTATTCTGTAGAGGCTCAGTCCCGCGATACCACGATTTGGGTGGGACCGTATTTTGTATGTTGCTACTATTGCGTTTATCATATTGACATGAACACTTGCTGTTTAAGTTTAACTTGATTAATTGGAATTAATAACTGGCTAGTTTAAGGGGTAGTATGGTCGGGCTTGCCTAGCATGGTGTTGGGCGCCATCACGACCAGGGTTTGGGGTCGTGACACCCCCCACCCTGCTGCCCGTCGCCGCCTCCCCTCCCCCCATTTTTCTATTTTTTTTCTTTCTCTGTCTTTCATTGATTTCTCGATATATATATATATATATATATATATATATATATATATATATATATATATATATATATATATATATATATATATATATATATATATATATATATATATATATATATATATATATATATATATATATATATATATATATATATATATATATATATATATATATATATATATATATATATATATATATATATATATATATAGATTTGTATATATATGTATATCATAATATGTATATGTAAATATATTATTCCGATTCGGTTATTAGTTTGAGTTTTATTTATGTCCATATTTTGTTTGATATTTTCGGATCTAAAATAGTATATATTTGATTTTGTTTCTTACTTGTTTGATTTTCAAGTTCTTGGTTATTTCTTCATTTTTTGTGCTTTAATCATTTATTTTTGTTTAGTTTTTAACATAGAAATATTTTAGTTAATCACTTGAATATTTTATCTTGATTATAATGTTGTTAGATTTAATTTGAAGTTCAAATTAATTATTGAGTTTTAGTGATTTGAATAGGTTTACTGTTGTGTTAAAATTTAGATAAGTTAGAAATTAGAATATTTTGTTGGATCGTGTTATGTTGAATCTAAATGTTGTAATTAAAATGTATTTATTTGTTATGATTTTTTGTTATGGTTGAATCTGAAGAATAGTTGTTATGAAGGTTCAAAATAATTCCAGATAGATTGTTGTTCTTCATTTAAATTGAATATGTTGTTTAACTTTGATTAAGAATAGGTTAAAATTGCTATTTTTTGGTTGTTTGATTTAGATGAATTGATTATAGCTGATAAGGGTAGAATAGTAAAATTTTAGTAATTTTGGGGGTATTTTGGTAATTAAAATTTAGATAATTATTTGAATTAAAGTATTTAGACAATTAGTTGTTAAAATATTGTTAAAATTAGAGTGGAAGACAAAATATTTTACGGAAAAGGGCCTAAAATGCCCTTCAACTATCAGGTTTGGTCTAAAAATGCCCCCCATCCACCTATTGGGCCAAATATGCCCTTCTGTTAATGTTTTTGGCTCATAAATGCCCTTTGAGTTAACGGAAGGACACGTGTCATCCTTTTATTGGTGCATTCTAAATATTTCATAATTAATTAAAAAGACACATTATTCATACCTGAAAAATAAATAAAAATTTTCTAAAATACTTACAAAAGTTAAAAACTGAAAAAAAAAATCTTATTTTAGTAAAAAACTTTTGTAAGTATTTTAGAAAATTTTTATTTATTTTTCAGGTATGAATAATGTGTCTTTTTAATTAATTATGAAATATTTAGAATGCATCAATAAGAGGATGACACGTGTCCTTCCATTAACTCAAAGGGCATTTGTGAGCCAAAAACATTAACAGATGCCATATTTGGCCCGATAGGTGGATGAGGGGCATTTTTAGTCCAAATCTGATAGTTGAGGGGCATTTTAGGCCCTTCTCCGAATATTTTATATTGGTAGCTAAAGTATTAATAAAATAAGTATAGTGGGGAACAAAATATAGTGTACTCGGATTTAAAGTATAATTAAAAAAAGTAGTGGATTGTGGGTTCAAGAAAATGGAATGTTTCTTTTACTTATTTAGTTTATAATGGTATGTTTTTTTTAATTAAAGAGGAAGAGGTCTTACTTATATATAAGAAGGGAAACAGAAGTTAAAGATGAGGATATTAAGCGAGTTTTAAGAGTGAAAAATATCAGAAGTAAGAATCAAAAGAGATAAAAGATTAAGAGAATAATCAATAGTTAAGAAAAAAACAAAAAATAAAATTAAGAAAAAAAAGAGACTTAGTTTTCGATTTACAAAATATATTATCAAGTTCAGTTCTTAGTTACTATTTTTTTGATTAAAATTCCGATACTGGGTTATTTTGCTTCTAGCATTGCTGCTGTGTTGTTCCTATTGCTGTGTTGATCAGTCCTATATTCTTCTATTTTTCCCATATCAGGTACATGTCTGTCACGACCCAGATTTCCCACCATCGGGAGTCATGATGGCGCCTACTAGTGGAAGCTAGGCAAGCCAATTCTTACTTACATTTCCATTAGTTACAACTCTCTTTTTAAGACTTTAAATAAAATTATGTAATTACAGCGAAATAATTAAATTTAGCGGAAGACTTATCAAATTTTACTAGATACGATACAGAAAACCCAAGCATGATACACTCCCCAAGACTGGTGTCATAATACCACGAACTTCTAAGAATAATACACATAACTGTCTGAAAGAAATATAAACTGTTTATCTCGAATACATGAGATAACAGGATGAAAAATAAAGATAGAGGAGACAACGGGTCATGCGGACGCCTGCAAGGCTACCTCGAAGTCTCAGTAGTCAAAATACCTACAATCGTGCTACTGCCGCTGCTGCTGTCCGTAACCTGTATCTGCGCAAAAAGAGCGCAGCGTGTAGTATCAGCACAACCGAACCCATGTGATGGTAAGTGCTTGGCCTATCCCGGCGAAGTAGTGACAAGGCTAGGACCAGACACCCACATAAACATGTGCAGTTAAAATATATATAGATACAAACAAATAACAATATAATATACAATAGTGAACATTTATAGGGAAAAGATCATACCCTTGTACAATAGCAAAATATTCTATCATAAAAAATAATATAGAAAATGGAATAGAATTCTGCTTCCAAATTCACATCATTCACTTACAGGAGTACAACCACTCGTTCTCATTTTACTACATGTCCTTTCTTTTATTTAACCAAACCATACATAATATATTATCGGCTATTATGGCCAATGTCAACAATTATTATTTGTTAGTAGTGCGGCGTGCACTCCGACCCTCCCGATAAGTCATCGGCATCTATGGCCAATAACAGTAAAAAATAGGCTACCGGCAACTGTGGCCAATGCCAACAATCAATATCTGTTAATAGTGTGGCATACACTCCGACCCTTCCGATAAGTCACCGGCGCTATGGCTAACAACAATAATAAATACGACATGTTACCGGCATTGAACCAGCAATCTCTGATCAACAATATGTATATAAATGTATTACCGGTATTAAACCAATAATCTTCAATTTCAACAATATTTATATTAACGGTGTAAAATCAATAAATAATAATAAATCAATAATATATGTCTGTTACCAGTGTGACACCAATAATCTTTAAGCAACAATATATATATATATATATATATATATATTACCTGTATGAAACCAATAATAATTTTCTTTCATGTAATCACATAGGATTAATAGGAATTTAATCCATTTAAGACCCACGATCATGCTCGACCCCCAACGTATAGATACTCGTCACCATGCCTGTACGTCGGACTCCACCCATAACAATTAGCACATAAACTCAATTCCTATTCCCTCAAGCTAGGATAGATCAAACACTTACCTAAAGTTTACGACCAATTCAATCCATAGCAATGCCTTTTCCTTTTGAATTTGGCTCCAATCAAATCGTATCTATGCACAATTGATTTAATATCATCAATACTACTTAACAAACCAGTTCATATGGCCAAATATAATTTTTACAACATTCTGCACAGAATAGTAAAAATCGACCCCGCGCCTACATGATCGAAACATGAGGTTCGAACCAAAATAAATTCACCCAATCATCCACGAACTCAAATGTACAATTTGTTCTTACGTTCGACCCAAAAACGAGGTCTAGATCGCAAATTCTTTGAAAACCGTAACTATACTCATTTCTCTAATTTTTCTACCCATTTACACATATTTAAGCCTTGGAATTCAAATAATATTGATGAAAAATGAAGAAAACGAGTAAAGAATAACTTACCGAAGAAGTTTGATGAAGAATTGTTCAAGAATCGTGCAAAACGTTGTGGAGAAGAGAGAGTTTGAGAAATAGTATCTTTATCCCATTTCTGTTCTATTTCAGAACTTAAATTCACTGGGCGAAAAATTACTCTATGCGATCGCACGGCCAAGGATGCGATTGCATAGAAGAAAATAAAGGGGCAGAAAATTGCTCTATGCGATCGCGGAGCATTAATGCGATCGCATAGAAGAAAAAATGGGCCGGGGGAGGGGGGCTGAACTTACTCTATGCGATCGCATGGATTGGTATACGATCGCATAGAAGGATTTCTTGGCCTCAAAATTTACGCTATGCGATCGCATAGGAGGGACAGTTGAAGCTATGCGATCACATGGGTATTATTAAGATCGCATAGGAGGATTTTGGGACCCCTGATCTTTGCTCAGCGATCGCAGCTATACCTATGCGATCGCATGGAAGAAAATCCTTGTGCAAAATTTGCAGAATTTCTGCTGCATTTTCAAATCCAAAACCACTCCGTTACCTATCTAAAACTCACCCGAGCCCTCGGGGCTCTAAACCAAACTAACTCAAAAATATCACACGAACTTGCTCGCGCGATCAAATCGCCAAAATAACATCAAAATCAATGAATTGAGCCTTAAAACTCAAGAAATTCTTTCAACATTTCATAAATTCCAAAATTGCCAATTTAAGGCCGAAACACGTCAAACGACGTCCGTTTTCAACCAATCTTTACAGGAAGGGCTTAACCAAGATATATGACCTGTACCGAGCGTCGGAACCAAAATACGAGCCCGATACCATTACTTTTTAATCAAATTTCAGTTTCATTTTCCTTAAACATTTTCAGAAAACAATTTAACAGAAAAATTCTTTTACCGGGGTTCTAGACCTCGGATTTCAATTCCGGGCATACGCCCAAGTTCTATATTTTTCTACGGATTTTCTGAGACCGTCAAATCACGGGTCCGGGTCCGTTTACCAAAAATATTGACCAAAGTCAGCCATATCAATATTAATACCAAAATTCTTCAAATTTTTCACATTTTTCATATATTTCAATATAAAAGTTTTCTTGCTTCGTGCCCGGAGTGTGCACGCAAATCTAGGCAACTATAAATAAGGTTTTTAAGGCCTCAGAAGCTCGAAATGATTGAGAAAACAAGTGATGACCCTTTGGGTCGTCACATTTTCCACTTCTAAAACAACTGTTCGTCCTCGAACAGACAAAAGAAAGATGAGTCAGCGAATAGATGAGGATATCGGCTCCGCATGTCAGACTCGGACTCCCAGGTTGATGCCTCAACAGGCTGACCCCTCCACTGAACTCACACAAAAGGAAAACTCTTCGACCTCAACTGTCGAACCTACCGATCTAGAATAGCTACTGGCTCCTCCTCATAAGATATATCCTTGTCCAGTTAGATAGTGCTGAAACCTAACACGTGCGATGGATCGCCGTGATATTTTCGGAGCATGGATACATGAAACACTGGATGCACAGCTAAAAAGCTAGGCGGCAAGTCAATCTTATATGCCACATCTCCCACACGATCAAGAATCTCAAATGGGCCAATAAACCTAGGGCTAAGTTTGCCCTTCTTTCCAAATCTCATCACGCCCTTCATAGGCGACACTCGGAGCAATACTCGCCCCCCAACCATGAATGATATATCTCAAACCTTGCGATCTACATAGCTTTTTCGCGTGGACTGAGCTTTACGAAGCCTATCTTCAATGATCTTGACCTTATCTAAGGCCTCCTGAACTAGATCCGTACCTGTCACGACCCAAATCCAGTCGTGATCCAATCGGAGAACGACACTGCCTACCATACAAGGCTTCACAAGGAGCCATCTGAATGCTCAACTGATAGCTATTATTATAAGCAAAACTCTGCCAAATGCAGGAATTGATCCCACGAACCTCTAAAATCAATAACACATGCTCGAAGCATATCTTCCCATATCTGAATAGTCCTCTCGGACTGACCGTCCGTCTGGGGATGAAAGGCTATACTTAACTAGACTTGGGTGCCCAACTCTCGTTGAACCGCATTCCAGAAATGTGAGGTAAATTGTGTACCTCGATCTGAAATAATAGAGATAGGCATACCATGAAGGGGAATAATCTCCCTGATATAAATCCCATCTAATTTCTCGGATGAATAGGTAGTGGCAACCGGGATAAAATGAGCTGACTTGGTCAGCCTATCAATAATAACCCAAATAGCATCAAACTTCTTCCGAGTCATCGGAAGTCCAGATACGAAGTCCATAATGATCCGCTCCCACTTCTATTCAGAAAGCTCCATTCTCTAAAATAAACAGCCAGGTCTCTGATGTTCATATTTAACCTGCTGACAATTCAGACACCACGCTACATATGCCACAATATCCTTTATCATTCTACGCCACCAATGATACATCTTTGCTGCGCCTGGATGAATAGAATACCACAATCTATGAGCTTCTTCTAGAATCAATTCTCTAAACCCATCAACATTTGGCACACAAATGCGTACTTGCATCATCAGAATCCCATCATCCTCTAAGGTGACCTGCTAGGCACCTCCTCACTAAACCGTCTCTTTAAGGTCACATAAATAAGAATCATTATATTTTTTATTGCGGATATGCTCCAATAATGAAGAGCGAGCGACCGTACAAGCTAGCACTCGACTAGGCTAAAAAATATCCAACCTCAAAAATCGGTTGGCTAAGGACTAAACATCCAAGGCAAGCGGCCTCTGATTGACTGGAATATAAGCAAGACTACCCATACTGGCTGACTTCCTACTCAAAGCATCGGCCACCACGTGTGCTTTTCCTAGATGATATAAAATGGTGACATCATAATCTTTCAGCAATTCTAGCCACCTTCTCTGCCTCAAATTCAATTCCTTCTGTTTAAACAGATATTGAAGACTCTTATGATCGGTGTATACTTCACATGCCACACCATACAAATAAGGCCTCCAGATCATCAATGCGTGAACAATTGCCGCCAATTCTAGATCATGAACTGGACAGTTCTTTTCATGAATCTTCAACTGCGTCGAAGCATAAGCAATAACCTTGACATCCTGCATTAGCACTACACCAAGCCCAATACGTGAAGCATCACAATAAATAGTATAAGGTCCTGTACCTGTGGGTAAAACCAATACCGGTAATACCACAAGAAAGCTAACTATACCATAAATACGAAATATTAATATGACCATTCGAATTGGACACCTTTCTGCGTCAATCTGTTCAGTGGGGTTGCAATAGATGAAAACCCCTCCACGAATCATTGATAATAACCCGCTAACCCCAAGAAACTCTAAATTTTTGTGGTTGATATCGGTCTAGTCCAGTTCTTGACTGCCTCAATCTTCTTTGGATCAACCTGAATACCTGTTGCCGTACAATATGACCCAGGAATGCAACTTAACTTAGCCAAAATTCACACTTTGAAAATTTTGCATATAGTTGGCTATTTTTCTGAGTCTGCAAATCCACTCTGACATGTTGCGCATGCTCCTCCTGACTGCGGGAATATATTAATATGTCATAAATGAAGACTATTACAAACAAGTCTAAATAAGGCCGAACACCCGATTCATCAATTCCACAAAAGCTGTTGGGGCATTTGTCAACCCAAAAGACATGACTAGAAATACATAATGTCCGTACCGAGTGCGGAATGCTGTCTTTGGGACATCAGATGCCCTAATCTTCAACTGATGATAGCCAAATCTCAACTCTATCTTCGAAAACACCTTGGTACCCTGAAGCTGATCAAATAAATCATCAATTCGCTGGAATGGATATTTATTTTTGATAGTCACCTTGTTCAGCTTCCGATAGTCAATGCACATTCTCATCGTACCATCATTCTTCTTTACAAATAATACTGGCATACCCCACGACGAAACACTGGGTCTAATGAAACCCTTTTCAAGTATATCCTGCAATTGCACCTTCAATTGTTTTAACTCTGGCGGAGCCATATGATATGGGGGAATAGAAATGGGCTGAGTGCCTAGAGCAAGTCAATGCAAAAATCAATATCCCTATCGGGTGGCATACCCGGTAGGTCTGAAGGAAACACTTCAGGAAATTGGCGAACCACGGGTACAGAGTCAATAGAAGGAACCTCAGCATTGGAATCACAGACATAGGCCAAATAAGCCAAACACCCTTTTTAAACCATACGCTGAGCCTTAACATAAGAAATAACATCGCGGCTAGTATGACCAGAAATTCCTTTCCACTCTACACGAGGCAAATTCGGCAGAGCTAAACTCACAGTCTTGGCATGACAATCTAAAATAGCATGATATGGAGATAGCCAATCCATGCCTAATATAATATCGAAGTCCACCATATTTAAGAGCAATAAATCATCACTGGTCTCAAGAGCCTCAATCACCATAATACATGACCGATGAACTCGATCAACCACAATAGAATTGCCTACTGGTGTAGAGACATAAATAGGAACACCCAGTGGATCACAAGGCTGAAATAAGTACGGTGCAAAATAGGAAGACACGTATGAATATGTAGACCCAGGGTCAAATAATGCTGATGCCACTATATCACAAACCAAAATAATACATGGTAATGACGACATCTGAGGAATCAGCCTTTGGTCTGGCAGGAAATGCATAACATTGAGGCTGGGCCCCACCAACCAAAGCAGTATCTCTGGGACAATCAGTTGTTGGCTGGTCTATACCTCTATCATTCTGAGCTCCACCTCTATGACCTCTGCCTCCACCTCTATGTCCTCTACCCCGCCCTTAGCCAGCTGGGCAGGCTGTGGGGAAACTGGATCCTGAACCATAGGAAGAGAACCCTAGTGCTGTGACTGAGCACTTTTAAATCTCGGGCAATGTCTCCTGATGTGACCCAAATCTCCACACTGATAGCACCCATCTGAATGCGGAAGCTAGGAAAACTGGGACTGGCCTTCCCGACTCGAATGATCACCTCGGAAACTCTAAAGTGGCTGTGCATTGATAGGTGCTAGTGATGCACTATACATCTGCGGATTAGAGTAATGTGGCTGAGAATCACGAATACCTGAAGGGCTGTGAGAAGCCTGAAGGGCTGACTGAAAAGGCCTAGGAGGATGGCCTTTACCATACGAATCTATACCTCCAGATGAGGTACCACTGAATCTGCCTGAATTACAGGGCCTCTTATCCGATCCATGACCTGCTCATTATGACATAGCCATCTCGCCGGCGGGCTGCATTAGCCGCCTCCTAAAAAGTGATTTCAGTCCCTGCTCCCATAGCCATCTACAGTCGAATTGGCTGATTCAAGTCATCAACAAACCTTTTCACCCTTTCCCGATCTGTGGGAAGTATGACAATGGTATGACTAGCTAGGTCAATTAACCTAGTCTCATACTATGTGACAAACATAGAACCCTAATGAAGACGCTCAAATTGCCTGCATATAGCCTCCCTCTGAGTTGCTGGAAGGAACTTTTCCAAGAAAAACTTTATAAATTGGTCCCAAGTCAAAGATGATGATCATGCTGGCCTAGATAGACAATAATCTCTCCACCAAGTCTTGGCGGAACCAGATAATCGAAAAGTGGCAAAATCAACACCATTAGTCTCCACAATGCCCATAGTACGGAGAACCTCGTGACAGCTATAAAGGAAGTCCTGGGGATCCTCTGAATGAGTGCCACTAAATGTGGTAGGGAACAGCTTGGTAAACCTGTCCAACCTCCATAATGCATCAGTAGACATAGCTGTACCATGACTAGCCTGAGTCACTACTATAGGCTGAACTGCGTCAGCTGGCTGAATCAAAAGAACCCGAGCCCGGGGAATTACTGGCTCTAGAGTGCACGTAGCAGGAATCTGATTACCTCCTCCAGCTTGAGAAGTGGCTGGTGATACTGGCAGTAAACCTGCTCTGGTGATATTGTCCATAAAACCTGCTATCCGGACTAGAGCATCCTGAAGATTCGGGGTAAACATAACTCCTCCTGGGACCTGAGCTGGGCCCACTGGAACTGCTGGGGCTGGAACCTCCTCCTCAATATGAACCTGAGGTTCTGCCACTTGTGCTGCTGCTCAAGGCTGAGCTCTACCCCTACCTCGGCCTCTAGGATGGCCTCAACCTCGGCCTCTGCTCCTAGTGGGAGCTGCTGCTGCTGGGGCCTTGGGATGCTGGTCAGTAAATAAGGAAGCGCATGTTCTTGCCATCTGCGAAAAAACAGAGTAGAAATTCAATTAGCATTTGAAAGATCAAAGTCGCATGACTGGAAAGAATAAAGGGGAGATTTTTCCTAACTCTGTAGCCTTTAGGGGATAAATAAAAACGTCTCTGTACGATCCCTCAGACACTACTAAGGTTGTTCATGAGTTGTGAGACTTGTGCAACCTAGAGCTCTGATACAAACTTATCACGACCCGGATTTGCCACCATCGGGAGTCATGATGGCGCCTACTAGTGGAAGCAAGGCAAGCCAATTCTTACTTATATTTCTATTAGTTACAACTCTCTTTTAAGACTTTACAGCGAAATAATTAAATTTTGCGGAAGACTTAGCAAATTTTACTAGATACGATACAGAAAACCCAAGCGAGATACACTTCCCAAGACTGGTGTCACAATACTCACGAACTTCTAAGAATAATACACATAATTGTCTAGAAGAAATATAAACTATTTATCTCTAATACATGAGATAATAGAATGAAAAATAAAGATAGAGGAGACAACGGGTTCTGCGGACGCCTGCAAGGCTACCTCGAAGCCTCAGTAGTCGAAATACCCACAATCGTGCTACTACCGCTGTTGTTATCCGTAACTTGTATCTGCGCAAAAAGAGTACAGAGTGTAGTATCAGCACAACCGACCCCATGTGCTGATAAGTGCCTAGCCTATCCTGGTGAAGTAGTGACAAGGCTAGGACCAGACACCCACATAAACCTGTGTAGTTAAAATATATATAGATACAAACAAACAATAATATACAATAGTGAACATTTACAGGGAAAAGATCATACCCTGGTACAACAGCAAAATATTCTATCATAAAAAATAATATGGACAATGGAATACAACTCTGCTTCCAAATTCACATCATTCACTTACATGAGTACAACCACTCGTTCTCATTTTACTATTACTCCTTTCTTTTTTTGAACCAAACCATACATAATATATTACCGGCTATTGTGGCCAATGTCAACAATTATTATCTAATAGTAGTGCGGCGTGCACTCTGACCCTCCCGATAAGTCACCGACATCTATGGCCAATAACAGTACAAAATAGGCTACCGGCAACTATGGCCAATGCCAAGACTCAATATCTGTTAGTAGTGTGGCGTACACTCCGACCCTTCCGATAAGTCATCGGTGCTATGGCCAATAATAATAGTCAATACAATATGGTACTGGCATTGAACCAACAATCTCTTATCAACAATATGTATATAAATGTATTACCGGTATTAAACCAATAATCTTCAATTTCAACAATATTTATATTACCGGTGTAAAACCAATAAATAATAATAAATCAACAATATATGTCTATTACAAGTGTGACACCAATAATCTCTAATCAACAATTTATATATATTATCGGTATGAAGCCAATAATAATTTCCTTTCATATAATCACATAGGATTAATAGGAATTTAATCCATTTAAGACCCACGGTCATGCTCGACCCCCAACGTATAGATACTCGTCACCATGCCTATACGTCGGACTCCACACATAACAATTAGCATATAAACTCAATTCATATTCCCTCAAGCTAGGATAGATCAAACACTTACCTTGAAAGTTTACGAAGAATTCAATCCATAGCAATGCCTTTTCCTTTCGAATTTGGCTCCAATCCAATCGTATCTATACACAATTGATTTAATATCATCAATACTACTTAACAAACTAGTTCATATGGCCAAATATAATTTTTACAACATTCTGCCCGGAATAGTAAAAATCGACCCCGGACCCACATCATCGAAACACGAGGTTTGAACCAAAATAAATTCACCCAATCATCCGTGAGTTCAGGTATACAATTTGTTCTTAAGTTCGACCCCAAAATGAGGTCTAGATCGCGAATTCTTTGAAAACCCTAACTATACTCATTTCTCTAATTTTTCTACCCACTTACACATATTTAGGCCTATGTTCAAATAATATTGATGGAAAATGAAGAAAACGAGTCAAGAATCACTTACCCAAAGAAGTTTGATGAAGAATTGTTCAAGAATCGCGCAAAAAGCTGTGGAGAAGAGAGAGTTTGAGAAATGGGATTTTTATCCCGTTTCTGTTCTATTTCAGAACTTAAATTCACTGGGCGAAAAATTACTCTATGCGATCGCAGGGCCAGGGATGCGATCGCATAGAAGAAAATAAAGGGGAAACAAATTGCTCTATGCGATCACGGAGCATTAATGCGATCGCTTAGAAGACAAAATTGGGGGGGGGGGGATAAACTTACTCTATGCGATCGCAGGGATTGGTATGCGATCGCATAGAAGGAATTCTGGGCCTCAAAATTAACTCTATGAGAACACGAAGGACACTATGCGATCACATAGGAGGGACAGTTGAAGCTATGCGATCGCAGGGGTATTATTGTGATCGCATAGAACGATTTTGGTACCCCTGATCTTTGCTCTATGCGATCGCAACTATACCTATGCGATCGCATAGAAGAAAATCCCTGTGCAAAAATTGCAGAATTTTTGCTGCATTTTCAAGTCCAAAACCACTCCGTTACCTATCCGAAACTCACCCGAGCCCTTGGGGCTCTAAACCAAATATGCACACTAACTCAAAAATATCATATGAACTTGCTCACGCGATGAAATCGTCAAAATAATATCAAAAACAATGAATTGAGCCTTAAAACTCAAGAATTCTTTCAAAATTTCATAACCTCCAAAATTTCCAATTTAAGGCCGAAACACGTCAAACGACGTCCGTTTTCAACCAAACTTTACAGGAAGCGCTTAACCAACATATATGACCTGTACGTAGCGTCGGAACCAAAATACGAGCCCGATACAATTACTTTTTAATCAAATTTCAGTTTTATTTTCCTTAAATATTTTCAGAAAACAATTTAACAGAAAAATTCTTTTATCGAGGTTCTAGACCTCAGATTTCGATTCCAAGAATACGCCCGAGTTCTATATTTTTCTACGGATTTTCTAAGACCATCAAATCACGGGTCCGGGTCTATTTACCAAAAATATTGACCAAAGTCAACCATATCAATATTAATACCAAAATTCTTCAAAATTTTCGCATATTTCATATATTTCAACATAAAAATTTTCTAGTTTCGCACCCGGACTACGCACGCAAATTGAGGCAACTATAAATAAGGTTTTCTAAGGCCTCAAAAGCTCGAAATAATTGAGAAAACAAGTGATGACCCTTTGGGTCGTCACAATGACCGATTGTGTTGAAATTAAAAAAAATGAATACACATGAAGAATGGAAGTTTTGAAATTTTAATTAGCTTTTTCCTTGTTTTCTTTTATTGATTGTGTTTAAGTTATTTTACATATTACTATTCTGTAAATTTCTATCACTTTGAATAATTAGGCTTTTTTAAGTAATAATAATTTACTTCAATATGTTTATTAGATAATATATGTATAAACATGTTTGTTAATGTCCAAGTTGTTGAATAATTAAAATAAGTATAAGTTACTCTTTAATTAATTGGATTAGTTAAAATTGGTTAGTTCATTAGCTAAAAATATTTTTTTAGTATTGTCCTTAATAGGCTAAATTGCAAATATGTAGCCAAATTTAGTAAAAATTTGAATTTGAATTATTTTTCACGAATTAGGCATTTAAGGCACAATTTAATTTTAAATAATACAAGATAGCTTTTAAGTTTAACAAATTTTCAAATAAGTATAAGTAATTAAGGCTAATTATAGTTTTTTTTATAGTTGTAAATAGTTAATTCTAATGGTTCAAGTCACATAATTCTTATCATTCTATGTTGTAAAGTGGTCCGCATTTTCAAAATATTATGTTTTGCTTTCAAACTTAAACTAATACTCAATTTAGACATTAATCATGGAAAACTATTTTTTTAATACATTATATATAAATGTTATAGTAATATTTTTACTGTCATTTTATTTATTTACATGTTTTTTTAAGATACAAATTTAATTTTTAACTTTTAATTTTCATTAGTACATATATAATGAATATTTAAATTTTTATTTATTTTTTTCATAAATAAGACTTCAGTTTCGTGGTATTCTCCATAGTTTGATCATTCTCATCTTAGTTTTAAAAAATTCCTAATCTCAAATTCAAATAGTGTCACGTTCGTTTCTAATAGTAAATTTTTAATAACTTAACATAGTTTTGCAATTTTAATCTAATATATAGTTTTATTACATTTTATGTGACTTTTTATTATATGAATATATAATTTTTGTAATCATAAAATAAATAGTATTTATTTTGTTTTAAAAATATTTCTCGACAATTTGTTGTTTCAATATACTGTTTTATTATTTTGTTCATATGGATATTTCATCATTAGTTTATGTTATAACTGTTAGCTCAAATAGTTAAAACACCTAATTTATTAGAATCATGATATAATATATATATAATGAATAATCACATCTTGACCCTCATCTTTTTGTCAACGTGTCAATAAAATATTCAAACTTTCAAAAGAAATTTTCATGCTTCAATTGTATTCAACGTGCCAATAAGCATAGTTAAAATTTTATAGCACATATGCTTCAATTTTATTCAATCTTACCTTCTTTTTTCTTCTTTTAATTGTTATTGATATATATTTATTATTTATTAGTTAAGTTACATATACTAAAACAAAAAATACATTTCTTTTGAAAATGTTGATCTATATATCTATCGATATAAAAAAACAAAGACATGCATGTAATCACAATAGTCATGTGTCACCAAAAATAAATATTTCTATACTTCATATCTATGGATCTTCAACTTCCTTAGTTACATCTACAACAAAAAAAGAAATGTAATGTTAATTGTAAAGCACAACAAAATAATAATAGTAAAACCAAAAATTTGAGGAAAAAAATAAGTGACGACTTTTAATTTTCTTTAAATTAAAATTAATATAAGTAAAATAAGAGTAAGTAGCATATTGGGATGATTCAAAAATTTTATTTGTTAATGTAACTTATGAGTAAGTAGCATATTGGGATGATTGAATATTTTTGAAAACTATAAGTAATGGGATTTGCTAGAAAAGAGGCGACAATATTGGGATGATTGAATATGTTTGGGCCGAAAAATCTGTATATTAAAATATTTATTTATGGCATCTTAATAAATTTAGTTTCCATGTGTCAATTAAATATGTTGCCAATTGGCATTCTAATAGTTTGACATTTGGCATATATTTAAGGCAAACTTCTTTGCTTTAATATATATATAGAATATAGATATTATATCACATAATAATATGAGTTTAAACTAGTTGTAGGATAATTGGTTTAATTCGTATATATTATTTGTCAATTTTGTGTTTTACTTTCAATTTCAGTTTTAGCGATGTTCACTTCCATTAAATATTTGTCTCAATATAGCAAATAATATGTCACACTTTGAGCATGTAATCAATTAGTATTTTCTCTTTATTGTTTAGAAAAAAAATTAAATAACTAAAAAAATGCAGTCAAGTTGGGATTGTTTTAAGATGATCTTAGTTTCAAATAATTTTGAATAAATAATTTTATTAGTTTTTTGTAATATATTACAATGAAAGCTTTAATCATGTTCTAATTAGTTTCTTTTAATACTAGTTAAGAAATTTCGTATTTAAAAAAAAAAAGAATTTCGAAAATTCAAAATTGTTAAATATAAATTAATTTCTGCTTCATTAATATTTGTCACAAAAGAGATGAGTGTATTGCATATTTTTAGCTCATTATTAAATAGGTTTTTTCTTTCTTTATTATAGAGAAATTTTTTAAAATAAAATAGAAATGTAGTCATTTTAGGATATCCTTAAAATAAATGAGGAGTGCCTCGCCATATCAAATGTACAAATATGGGACCCTCATGTAACGATCTGACTCGTTGATACGGGAGTTATTGCCCCGTTTTAACCATTTTATGCTTCTATAGGTTTCATTATATGTGTTTGGAAAATATGAAGTAATTCAGATAGAGTTCGGGTAGAAATGAGAAAATAAGTATCTTTATGAGAAGGTTAGTTTGGAGAAGTCAGCCGAATGTTGACTTATGACTTAGAAGGCTCGGAATGGATTTCTGATTATTCAAATAGTTTTGGGAGATGATTTGTGACTTAGGAGCGCAATTAGAGTTAAATTTGGAGGTCCGGTGTAGAATTAGGCTTGGATTGGCTAAGGTTGAATTTTGGCAAATTCCGGTTGATATATGAGATTTTGATCCGAGGATCGGAATGGAATTCCGAGAGTTTATGTAGCTTTGATATGTGATTTGTAATGTGTGTGCAAAATTTCAGATTATTCATAGGTGATTTGGTTGAGTTTTGATCAAATGTATGTTTCGGAAGATTTAGAAGAACTTAGGCTTGAATCCGATTTAAATTTGGTGTTTTGATGTTAGTTTTGGTGTTTTGAGAGTGCAAATAAGTTTTACTTATCATATGTGACATGTTAGTATGTTCGTATGCGGTCCCGAGGAGCTTGGATAAGTTTCAGATAGGTTTGGGTTGCGTTGTGCTCGTTTTTCTTATGCTTCGACATTGTTTCTTCAAGCTTAAATGATATCATATTGAACAAAGGAGTTCCGATTACTATTTTGAATGAAGAATTAGATCCATATCCTAATTACGGACCCGTAGCAAAAAGAATCATCGAATTTGGACATCGTATGAGGATTTTATGGCTATTTTACTAAGGTTGCCCAGATTTTTAGATTAATGACGAAACTGCCCCTGACAACGTATTAAAAACCTGCACTATTTGCAAATCTTAAAACCTACATATCTCCTTCATTATAAGGTAAAATTGAGTGATTTAAAAGCCTAAATTCATTATAATTTCACAAGGAATCCTTTGGAAGAAGTAAAACGCGTCAACAGTATACCTATAATGAGCAGGTCGAGTTTTCTTCCAATTTTGGAATGGGAAGAAGCTTCTGAGGTGATTTTTAAGAGAAAAATCAATGGGTAATTGTTGGAGGTAAGTTTCTTGACTCAAAAACATGATTTTATGCTAGAATCAACACCAAAATTCCTGAAATTGGATAGAATTTGTGACGAACTAGGGCCTAAATCATGAAAACGAATTTTTGGGTTCTGAAAGGCCATTCGAACTCGAATTTCGATAAATTTTATATGCACGGACTCGTGGCGAGACGAGAAATCCATTGGTATGAATTTTGGATTTTTCGAGAAGTGGGCCTGGGGCTCGGGTTTTACCAACTTCGTGTATTATTGCCTTTTTCAAGTAATTTTGACTGGGTTATGTTTCTTTGACCCATATTTATGTAATTACAGTGGTTTTGACTAGATTCAACGCACAAGGCAGAAAATTTAAAGGAAAAAGGCATCGCGGACGAGTCCACGGCCGGCTAGAGGTGAGTAGTTAGTGTATATCGTAGCCTGAGGGTTCGAAACTCCGGCTTAGCACATTGTGATGCTAGTAGGGCGTGGCTCGCACCCATGGCAGGTGTGAGATTGATTATGACTAGGGATTGAGACTTGGTCCATCCCGGATATGAATAATATGTTATATGTGATTGAAACACACACTGTGTTAGATATATTTGTGGGCTGCAAGCCATTTTGGGGGCCTTTTACTGACTTGTAGTATCCCTAGGGGATAGATATATATGTGATAACTCGATTTGCTTAATCACTGATCTCAGTCCTGGTTTGATATCATCATGTTGAAATGCTAAGTCACATGTTCTTGGAAAATTAAATAGAAATTAAAGTATTTTCATTATTAATGAACTGGAACCTGGAGATAAATAATGTGAACTGTTGCGTGACTCATATGCATGTTGTGGACTGAGGATGGATCGGGCTTCACGCCGTAGCGGTCATGTGCATTGTATTGCATTTTTATCTTTTAAATTATCTGTGTTAATTGTTGTGAGCACGTGATTTTTACCCTATATATGAGTTATTCCTATAAAATTCAAATAAATAATTTTTCCTTATTTTTTATAATTTGTGTGAATTTTGTGTTAATTGTTTGCATGTTATTTGTGTTTGATAAATAAAAAACATACAAAATAATACATTTAGAGATTAATTTCTCATGTAGTAGGTATTAATCCATTTTAACAAAATAAAAAAATAAAAAAATAAAAAATAACCTTTGTTTGCTTTAAATTGGAAAAATTGCCAAAAAAAAAAGAAGATAATTAGTTTAATAAATTCGAAATAATTACAAAATAGAAAAAATACAGAAAATATAAAAGAAAATTGAAATACAAAAAAATACCAAAAAATACAAGGAGAATAAAATACAAAAAATAAAAAATATAATAAAGAAAACAAAGGAAAAACAAGGAAAAGAAGATTTGGGCCAAACACCCCAGCCCGCAGCCCAAACGGATAAATCCACTCCCAGCCAGTCCAAACCCAAACAAAAGAGACCCAAAACCAGTCCACTTCAGATTGCTCAAAACGGCGTCGTTTTGGCGTCGTCTAATCCCAACCATCTGTTATTCTTAATCCAATGGCTCTAAACCTTCAACACACTAATATAAAAAATACATCAAAAAATAATAGAGACAATTTTCACAAAGTCTTCATCTCCTCGTCTCTTTTCACAGACCCACCTCTCTTTCTTCAACCATTGCCACCGCTAGGGTTCCGCCACCCATGGCGGCGGCCGGCCCCCATTCCCGGCCAAATTAACACCAAAACGATCCCCTCACCCTCCTCATCACTACCCCGTTATCTTTTTTCTTCAAATACCACCGTAACCCCTCAAATATTAAACCCTAGTTGCGCCACCACAACCACCCACGGTGGCGCTACTACCCAAAACTGACCAAAATTGCACCCTAGTCTCTCCCCAAGAATTGGAAGTGACCAAGAACCCACAAGTGCGCAAGAACAACTCAAATCGACCAAAACAGAATCGGATTGAAGAAAATTTCAAGACTTGAAGACTCGAAATCTATTCAAGAAATATTCAAGAAAAGCGAGAAGAAAAACAGAAGGAAAAAAGAACAAGAAAAAAAACAGTTTACAAGAAAGAAATAACGGAAAAAGCTAAGTTCTTCTTTTTAATTTTATTATGCATGTTTCGAAATCTATTTCTGTTAATTTTATAAGACAAAAATTATTGCTTTGTGAATATGTTGTGAATCTATTTCTTGTTTTTTCTGATTTTTGATTCGTCTTTTATTGTTAGATTTCTATTAAAATTCTAGTTTCCCTCTTCTCTGATTTTTCGTATTGATAAGTAAATTGTAACAATAAGATTAGACCACATTTTTTTGTTTAAGACATGGCAGTGTCATATTTCTAATTTTTGACTATTTTTGAGAATTACCTGTTGATAATTTTGAATCTGCTATTTGATAATTTTGAATCTGTTACTTGATAATGTTGAATCTGTTACTTGATAATCCGTTATTTGATAATGCGTTTTGAATCTGTTATAATGCTATTCGAGTTGATTAGCGGAATTGTGTTGGTAATTCGATATTGATCAACACATAGGATGTATTGGTTATAGCTGTAGTTAGTGATTTAGTTCGAATATAAGATTCGCCCTTTAGACTATCATAGATTCAAGTATGTCGATAGTTAAAATCGCACGATTCGTATCCACCTAAGGTATTTTACTTGATAGATTCAATTGCGATGAATTATTTCGATTAATAAGACTCACCATCTATCAAATTGTTCCCCGAGTCTTGTTAATTGAATGATTAATCATAAGTGGCTATGTTTGTAAGATTGCCTAGGGTTGGTTATAGATGAAATGTGAAATTGATTATTGAACTAATTCTGAATTTTGAATAGTTAAAAATGGGCTAATTGGTTAAATTGAACTATAGTCACTTAATTGTGGCTATTTGATAAATACAAATCTGAAAAACAGGTTAAAATAAGAGTAAAATACAGAATTTTGAAATGTAATAACTATTAAGAAGTAGGGGTAAATGAGGAATTGGAATTGGTATAACTATTAAGAAGAAGGGGTACAATTGTAAAGGGAAATGGTAAAGTTGTTATAAAAATAGAGGATTAAGGGCATTTTTGGTATAAAAAAGGGTAGATTTAGTGGTTCCCCTTAGCAAGTAGGGGTACATTAGGTATTACAATGAAATGGAACATAGTAGAACCTTCTAGATAGGGTTTTAGTGTAACTTTCAATAGAATAAATGCAGTAATCTGCTTAATAAATTAGAAATTGGAGGGGTTTTAATGACATAATTCAAATTTGAATTTCCCTCCTATTTGGGTCTATAAATAAGCAGAAAATCTGCAGAATTAGGACTTCCTCTCTGATTTTTGAACCTTCTGCCTAATTTTTATAACTTCTTTTGATTTTTTAGATCTTCTTTTGAATCTTAGCTTTAGAAAACACAGAAAAATCCTATAAAAACAGTCTGTTAAATTTCAGATCTGAAATTAACATTTTCATATCATTTTTCCTCTTTATACCTTCAAATACATATCAAAAAATTTAAAAACAATAATAGAATCAGTCACAAATCAGTGAAGAACTGTAATTACAGTAGTTTGAGTGTGAATTCAGATTTTGAAACAACTTGAAGTTCTGAAAATTGTCTTCTGGGTTTAACTGCTTGATTCTATTCACTGTTGAATCTCACATTCTGCTGTTGTTGTGAATTTATTGCTGGAACCGTTTGCTAAATCGTGTGTTGCTGCTATCGTTAATTAGATCTAATAGATATGTGTTTGTTCCAGTTAAATTTTTACCCCTTGGCAGCTTGAAGTTTCAAATATTGTATTTACATCATTGCAGATTCAATTCATCGAAAGCTTTTGATACAATATACTGTTACTGTTTTTTTTTCTTCTTTACTTTCAATTGCTATTTGTAGTATTAATGATTGATTCAGTTAATTGAATCCGCATTAGTGCTTTATAGGTTTGCTAAAAATACAATTTGTAATTATACAGGACATTTGAGTTTTTGGTTCTATGAACACGTGAGTTTAGAGAACAGTGATTCATTAATTAAATAATTATAATATGGTTGATTAAAGGTCAAAAACCAACAAATAATTTTATAATGCTCTTTTTCTAATAGTTGCTAGAGCTAGAACACTGAAGTTCCGTTAGCTTAGTTCCAAAGATAATTTTGTTTGCAATACATAAAGCAGGTCATTTAGTTGTATTATCCTTCAGTATAACATCCTGATTGTTTCAAAAGTTAAATGTAAATAAGGATTTCATAAGCCTTTCAGTTATAATAACGTTTTAATGATTTTGAATCAAATGTTAGTAAACCTTGATTTAAGTCATATTTCCTGTGTAAAAAAATATACAAAGAAACAAACAGGTAAATAGATAAAACATGATTCAAAAGGTAGTATGCACATCAGTATTCTGGTTAATGGAAACGTTGGGAAGTAATGCAATTGTTATATTTCACACTTAACTTCATAAGAATAAATAACAGTTGTAAATTGAATATTAGTTGTGCCTGGGCCTCTCATTGGTCTCTTATGTTGGGCTTGAATTTAGATTGTAAAAAGTTTTGGCCTGATTTTCGCTTGATGTAACTAAACCATGAATGAAAAAATAGAAAAATCTCAATCAAACCCAACTGTAAACTACAACTTGATTTCTTACGGGTCTGTGATTCCAAGAATACAAACTATTAGGTAGTGATAAGCAATTATGATTTTTATATTTTATTAAAGACGAAACAAGTAGAAAATATAGTATACTTTAGGTATAATCCTTTAAATAAATGAGATGAGCCTTGCCGCATTAAATACATAATTGCGGGGCCCTCAAATAATTGGTATAAAAATGTAGATTTGGAAGGACCGTTTAGTAAATTTTACGGTCTTTCCCAAAGTTAACAACACGATAGACTCTTTAGGCACGACTTTAATAAAATTATTTTCTTGAATACGGGTGTGCATTTATGTGACCCAAATCTATCTCTCGGCGAAACCGAAACGCATTAAAGTCACAGGCGTACTGGTTGCGGTGTGACTCTAAATGTGTTTTCATGACGTCGCAATTCTTCTAAAATTAAAAAGCGGAACATTAAAAGCAAATAATTAAAATATATGAAGAAATCAGATAAAAATAAAAATCGGAGTTGAGCGACCGTGCTAAAACCACGGAATCCGGGAATGCCTAACACCTTCTCCCGGGTTAACATAATTCCTTATCCAGGTTTCTAGTTTCGCAGACTGTAATACAAAGTCATAAATTTCCTCGGTTCGGGATTAAAACCGGTAACTTGGGACACCATTATTTTCCCAAGTGGCGACTCTGAAAAATTAAATAAATTGATCTCCTTCCGACTGTCCTTTAAGTGGAAAAACTCCTTCCCTGATTATTATTATATCTAGTCCCGGGGTGTAGTAGTAAACAACGACACATTACATCGTGTGAAAAAAGGAGGTGTGACAGCTCTGGCGACTCTGCTGGGGATAAGTAACCCAGAACTTCGGTTCAGGGTTTAAGAATTTGAGCTCAGTTAAATTGCTGTTTTTGTTTATATCTGATTTCATTATATGTTTTGATTAACGTGCTACATGTTTACCGCTTTGATATTGCGTGAACTATATATATAAAACTGTGTCGAAAACCCTTCTCTTCTTTACCTCCGGGGATGTGCTTACTTGTTGAGACTCCCCTTTCTGTTAGTGTCATTCCAAAAATAAGAAAAAATAAGCCGGACAAGTTACTAAGCTGGACGACCCCGCGGGTCCCCGGTACGTAGCCCCTCCTCGATCCGAGTTGTCCACTCGGGTACACGGTCTAGCACCAATGAAAAATCAGGATATTGAGCTTAGGTCTAGGACGTTTATTTGCATCATATCTGACTTAGGGGACTCAACACAGGGGTTGGGTCCGTCTAAGACAGGTGACCCGGTGATCAAAAGATCGAGCATGTTATATGTTGCATTTATTTGTTCTAGATTATTATGCTGATTGGCTAAATTCCTGAAAAACAAAAAGAAATAGAATTCTAGAATAGAAAAATATCAAAATATTGACAAAACGCAGTCGAAAACTTGAAAATAAAGTTTGAAAAATAGGAAGAACAATTTTGTTGAAATAATTGGTCACGAAATAATCTGACCGAACTACGCAGGTTTAACTCTCACCACTAGGTGAGATACGTAGGCAACCCTCATCGGGTCCAACCACCCTTTTCAAAAAATCAAAAAAAAAAATGTGTGTTTAATTTTGTCAATAAAATTAAAGTGATGCCGTTTTTGAAAATAGTCGAATGTTCTTAAAGGACGCCGGAAGGTTGTTTTTGCAAAAATGGCCACTTTGAATACTTTTCTTTTTGAATAATGGCCTTGAAATATTCCATGTGGAAATGTTGAAAGGCCGTAGCCTTAAAAATCAAATTTGGGTTCACCCTTTTGCAAAAATAACCAAAAAATGTCAAATTTTTTATTTTGTTATAAATAAGTCAGGTGATGCTATTTTTGTTTAAAATAAGCCGAATGTTCCTCAAAAGGACGCCGGAAGGCCGTTTTTGCAAGAATAGCCACTTTGAGTTATTTTAAATAATTTGCGGGCACATCCCTAAAATATTCCCTCGCGGAAATTTTGAAAGGCCGTATCTGCAAAATAAAGTTTGAGTCATCACTCAATTTTATAAAAATAACCACTTTGTTAAATAAGTCATTACATGGCCGGATTTTGCTGAAATAGCCACATTTGGCATTAAAACTTCCTCAGTCTTGTGGCGATGATGCCCCATGAGCCCCAGGATGAGAAAATTTTTGAGTTTATTTTCTTAAATAAAATTTTGCAAAAATAGCCATTTTGCCAAATAAGCCATTACGTGGCCAATTTTGTAGAAATAGTCATAATTGATACCAAAAGCATTCTTATTTTTGCAGAAATATCTAGCATAGGATGTAAAATTTTTCATCAAAATTTCTAGTTGGAGTCGGCTTCTATAATTTTCCTTCAAAGAAAACAAATAAAAAAAATCAAATAAACATCTCTTTATTTCTTGCATTAATTTACAAGAACTACGCTCGGTCTGATTCATGCGGGGTCATGATACGTAGGCAATCCACATAGGATTCGACTATATCCATAACCAAAACAAATAAATAAACAAAAAACCACAAAAAAAATCAAAAAGAAAAGAAAATAGCAGAAAACAAAGGAAATCAATAAGCGGAATACCTTGACGCTAACATGGTGGTTTCGTTTTGTTAATTCAGAAAGTTAAGGGGGTTGGTTGTGGTAAATTGGAAAGCAAGATCCAAGGAAAATGATAAAGAACATCGAAGCTGTTACGAGCGCTCAAGAAACTCAGGATTAGAGGGTTCAACAAGGGTTTACTGTGGTTGAAGAAAATAGAAAACTGAACACAACAAATGACCAAAATGCGTCAAGCAATGGCTAATGGCCAGGGACAGCCTTCTCATAAGTCACAATTTGTTATACAACAAGAACAGTACCACTCTCTCGAGTACCACTCATACTCGTTTGATCTTCATGGGAACATCGAGAAGCCTACCGGAAAGAAGGTACAAGAAGAAATATCCCAAAGAATGAAAAGATTAGAACAACAGCTGAAAAACACGCAAGAAATGGTAGGTCAAAAGAGTGTTGCTTTCAGAGATCTATGTATGTTCCCCGATGCTCACTTGCCGTCTGGTTTCAAGATTCCCAAATTTGAAAAGTACGATGGACGTGGAAACCCCATAGCCCACCTCAAAGGTATTGCAACCAATTGAGAGGTGTGGGAAGAAATAAAGAATTACTTATGGCTTATTTTAGGGAAAGCCTCTCGGGAGTAGCATCTGAATGGTTTTGGGATCAAGACACATCTTGTTGGCACGTATGGGATGATTTGGCACGGGCTTTTATCAAACAGTTTCAATACAATATTTACGTCACCCCAAACCGCATTTCCCTTTCTAAACTGAAAAAGAAGCCAACTGAAAGTTTCAGGGAATATGCCATCAAATGGAGAGAGCAAGCAGCTAGAGCTAAGCCACCCATGGATGATCACGAGTTGGCCACTGTTTTCCTTCAGGCTCAAGAGTCGGATTACTTTCAAAACATGATATCTGCAGTTGGTCAATCCTTTGAAGAAATAATCAAAATAGGAGAAATGGTGGAAGACGGTCTTAAGACAGGCAAAATTATAAGTCAAGCAGCTCTCAAAGATGCAACTCAGGATGTCCAAAGTGAATTCAATGATGTAAATGGGAGGGATGAAGAAATCATGATGATATCGGAGTCGAGAAGAGGTCCTATAAAAACATCTCGAAGGTATATGCAGCCTCATCAGGTTTTCCATAACCCCTTTAAGCATTACTACCCACCTCAGAACCCTCCATATTCTGTTGATCCAGTCCAATATGTTGCTCAACCCTCAAAACACCCAAGAAAGTGAGCCCGAACATCACAAAATCTTTACCATCCTCCACAAAATTTTCAAGTACCTTGTAACCCGTATCCAAGCCAGGGGTGTGGAAAGGAGAGAAAGTTGAAAGATAATTTTACACCAATAGGAGAGTCCTATGCAAAGTTGTTTGAGAAGTTAAAACAACATGGCATGATTGCACCCATTCCTCCAAATCGGGTGGACCGACGTGCGAGAAGCTTTGACTCATCCAAGAGGTGTGAATACCACTCCAATGCTCTGGGGCACGATGTTGAAAGTTGTCGGGATTTGAAAAGAGAGATAGACAGAATGATTCATGAAGGAATGATTACGGTCCAAGACAATGGCATCCAGAACATTGCACATAATCCTTTACCTGCACATGACGTTGCACATTTTGTGGGGATGATGCCCGATGACACGGGTGAGGAGAATCTTCTTGGGAAATCGTCAACTAAAGTTGAAGATATTGAAACAGAAAGCGATCTTGGTGACATTAATGCAGAATTTAGTGGCTAAGATGCCATGCTTGTCAATTGGGAATGCGCTCCGTCTCTTGGAGTTTTGGTGGTATATTTTGGTGTCATCTTTGTTGCCCGGGTTATTTCAGGGGAGTACTCCGGACGTTTTCTTGAGAGTCAAAACCCTTCTATCTTTCTATCTTTGCTTTGTAGTAATAAAAATTGTTTAGTGGAGTCTAGGTTTGTAATTCTAGTCTAGTCTATTCATTTTGTTGTTCATCTTGTTGTTTCAACCCATCAGTTTAATACAACTCTCTGTTTCCCGTCATTTCTAGTCATTCCATTTCTAATCACTTTACAGTTCTTTTCATACTGATTTTAGCAACATTGTAGTCACGTAATTTTTGATCTTACCCCAAATTTAACCCATTTTAGCGTAGAATATTTAATTTAGGTGTCATATTGTTATTTACACTAATTTTAACTCTTTTACATCATATTTATCACAAAATTGAAAATTACAAAAATATTTTCTTTTATTTAGGTTATTGATATTTTATTTTTGCTACTTTTAGTTTATCTACCTTACATGAAATTCAAAATACAAAAATAGTTAGACTTTATTTTCAAGGATATTAGTGTTTTGGGTAGTAATGTTATTTAATTTTACAATAATTTTAATCTAATTCTATGTTTATCTTTTAGTATGAAAATTAAAAATATCAAAATAGTTTAACAATATAGTATTTTTTTAATTAGGATTAACTTTATATTTTATATGGAATAAATATTAGGCTTGTTAAGCTTTTCTTATCCAAAAATTTGGCCCAATTACTTTTAAATCCTCAAGCCAAACGGACCCCTCTCCCTAGCCTAAACTCCCTACCGCACCAGCCCAAAAACCGGGCAAACCCGCCCAAGACCCCTCTTCTTCATAACAGGGGAGCAAAACACAACCCTAGCTGAAAAAAATAGTGACACCAGCCGCTCAACACCCTTCAGCTATTTCACCTTCAACCTTAGGCAACAATGAAAACCATAGAGACCCTTGAACTTTATCTTCAACCTTGAACACAAAAAAAATCTAGGAGACCACCTGAATTTCATTCAAAATACCATAGCCGCCCCATTGCTCAGCCATGCCACCATTCTCGCTGCCAGTCACTCTTCAACCAACGACCCCTAATCTCCACCTCCTCCATACCCAAAAATTTCCAGAAATTCCTAAATATCAACCACCAATAGTCGCCCAGCTCCCTCTCTCGCTCTCATCCCAAATGACCCTCACATCTCCATTGCCACATCCGTCTTTAAGAGCAACAACCTAACGAAAACCAAACGAACCCCATTTTTCTTCTTCGACTAGTGGCAACAACACAGCCATATCTCAACCCCTGTCCGCCGGAAAACATAGCCACACATCCACACACAATAGCGGCAACTTCCATCCTAAAAAACAACCAACCAACACCCTTTCTTCAACAACAAAAGGCCCTAACGAAAATTCCCCAAAAAGATTAGAATTCTTTTAGCTTATTATTTCCATTTCTGTTTTGATTTTCCTTCATGGACTTCGACTGAAATTTCGTTATGTGGTCGTTGTTGATTTGAGCTGAGGTGACGATTCAAAGTGGCTTGCAATTCTATTCGAGTTTTGGTCTAAGTTCGTCATTGTTGCTGTTCGCTGTAGGTTTGGATCGAGGTTCCGGGTTTTAGTTCGGGTCGAAAATTATTTCTTAATTTTTTGTTCTTTCTTGTTGGATTACAGAAGCGAGAGTTGTATATATCTGATTTCTTTCCATTGTTACGTAGCGGAATTATTTTAATGAAGCTTATGTTTTCCATGTTCTCTTCGGTTTGGATCATTGTTGCCTACCAAGTGCTTTTGAAGCTCGTATTTTTGTCGTTTGCTTGTCACTGAGTTTGAAAGCTTGACTATCATGCTTCCACAGTTATATTTCATTTTTATGGCATATCATTTGACTGAAGTTTCAGCTTCAAATCTGATTGATTATGTCTCCGTCTGAGTTTTCTACAAAATCAAAGTTGTTGAGTTCAGTCCAATCCGGTTTCAGTCATCGTTGAAGGGTCTAGTTTATGTCATTGAGGTTTTTGATCTGAGATTGGTGAGCTCTACGGCGAGGTTTTCAGTGCAAAGTTGCATCGTGTTTTGGGTTTGAGGTTCATATTTGAGGGGTGGTCCTAAGGCTTACCATCTGCCTTGTATAAAAAGAGTTGAGGCATTTCTGCGAAAATATGGAGTTATTGAAGCAGTTTACATTGTGAAGCCTAACTCCGTTCAACTGAATCGTCGCTGTATTGGTAGGAGTTTTTCCGTTGAGGTCTTGTTCATATGTACAGTCATAGTTCGAGTTGAGTCAGCGAGGTCATTGTCCGAGCTTTCGACCTCAATGTTCGTCGAGGTCACTGGAATGGTTCACTTTTCGAGTCAGCTGCAAGCAGTAGGATTCTCTTGACGTTTATCTGCTAACGTTAAAATTTGCTATCCTTGAGTTCCAATCCCTTTTCTCTTTTCTTAAATCCTTAATTTTGCATTGTGATTATCTGTTGATATGTTTCATTTGTTGCTCTGTTTGAAGTAATCAAAGTTCGTACATGATTCATTATTGGGAATGGGACATTTATCTTAATTAGTGTTTGGAATCTAATTTGCTTGCTGTGATTGAATTAGACTAACTGAATAGATTAAGGGAGGAAGTTGAGTTAATTAGTCAAGTTGAATTAAAATGTCCACAGAAGTAAAAGTTGAAGAAAACATAATTTTGTTTAATGTGACTCGCTTTAACACTTCTATTTAGTTATTGTTAGCTCTTTCATTGAACGCTAGGAATATGCTTAGTCCGACCACACTCGGGTAGGCAAGCCGTAGGATTTTGTTAATTTTGAGGTGAGAGGTCGCTCCCTTAGTTAAATTTAACTGGGGAATGCCCCGAAGGACTTGTATATATATTTTATTTCGGGGAATGCCCCGTAGTACTTGTACTTGGAGGCCAAAATTAGAGCTTACAGTTTATTTTTTACTGTTATTTTTCTTTTATTACATGGGGATGACCTCGAGCTCTTTTGAGTGTTTATTTGTCTATGTGTGTTTTTCTTCAATTTGAATGTTTTGAAAGCCAACTTGATCATGTACGCAACCGTGACTTTCAAGGGACTTGGGGAGTGCCTAACACCTTCTCCCCGAGTCAAATGAACTCCATTTTCCAAATCTCTGGTGTAGACTTAGTTTTTAGAGTCTCAAGTGTTTTGATAGGAAAAGAACTATTTTTAGAAAAACGGTGGCCTGGCACACCGAAATCAAATGTCAGGTGGCGACTCTGAATAATTTCCTTTTGAACACCACTTTTGTCACTTTCAAAATTGAAAAATCCTTTTCAAGCTTTTACTAAATTCTTTTATTTATTTAAGAGGTTTTAGTGAGGTTTGGTAAAAAAAGGGGTGTGACATCTCTGTCGACTCTGCTGGGGAATTGCGGGTTCGAGCTAGTACTTGATTTTGCTATCTTCTAGAATATTTGATTGAGGTTTTTGTGCTTTTTCATTAGCTTTATTTGATTTTTATTATGTTTTTATATTTTGTTATTTGCTAGTTGCTTATTTGTTTACAGTTTTTGCTTTATGTGTTTACTGCTTTATAAATGTCATCATATGCATTCCCCGGTCAATTCTTTCTGAAACAAGTCTGCGAGCACGCGTCGCGTGCACGAAATATTTGTTGAGTCACCCTTAATTTAGGAGGGGGTGCCGTCGGACGTATGGAGTGGGTGGAAAGCTTAAGCAGCCACCATCGACCATACGCTCCCCCGAAGCGACTTGTTAGTGAACCCCAAACTTAGGTCAGCCTTTAGGTCATTTTTGCGTCATTTCATTTAGACCTAGCAGGGCTCGGTCCCAGGTACCGTGTCCCTTTGTAGGAAACTTGTCCAAATTTGGTCAAAATGGGCCCGTGGTCAAAATGACATGTAATCATCCTATGTGCTAAATATCACATCTTTGAGGGTAAAAAGGTTATTTGGCGGACCGATGTTCGGGAAAGAAGGGTGAAAAAAATAAGAAAATAGGGTCCGGATGCATTTTCCTTTTACAACTTTTCAAGAAAATCCAAAAAAAAGAAGAAAAAGAAAATTCAAAAAGATTTTACACTTTTCCATCATTTTCCAAAATTCAAAAAACAATTGAAAATGAAAAACCCAAAAAAGATTTTACACTTTTTTATTATCTTTTTCCAAAAATTCAAAAACATTGAAAATGAAAAATCCAAAAAGATTTTACATTTTTCCATCATTTTTCAAAAAGATAAAATATAGCTTTTTACAAATTAATTGCACCTTCCTGAACTACGCGAACCTGATTCTCGTCTCTCGGGGTGAGATACGTAGGCAACCCACATAGGGTCCGGTCATCCTGGTAAGTACTAGGTTCTTGGCTTTGCGGGGTCTTAGCCTTGCATGTCTAGCCACTTTTGACCACATCGGTCATTCTTGCAAAATGGGGCCATTTTTGCAAAAGTGGTTCAATAAACCCATGTCTTAGGATTTTGAGTCCACAATTAGGTATCATATCAATTTAAGGTCTTTCCTTTTCGAGTTTGCATGTTTAGCCACTTTTGGCCACATCGGCCATTCTTGCAAAATGGGGTCATTTTTGCGAAAGTGATTCAATAAACCTATGTCTTAGGATTTTGAGTCCACAATTAGGTATCATATCAATTTAAGGTCTTTCCTTTTCGAGTTTGCATGTTTAGCCACTTTTGGCCACATCGGCCATTCTTGCAAAATTGGGTTATATTTGCAAAAGTGGTTCAATTACTCATATATTAGGATTTTGAGTCTACAACTAGGAGTCATATTTCTCTAGGTTCCGCCCTTTTTCAGTTTGCATTTTTAGCCACTTTTGGCCACATCGGCCATTCTTGCAAAATGGGGTCATTTTCGCAAAAGTGGTTCAATTACTCATATATTAGAATTTTGAGTCTGTAACTAGGAGTCATATTAATTTAAGGTCCTTCCTTTTTGATTTTGCATCTTTAGCCACTTCTAGCCATATCAACTGTTTTTTGCAAAATGAGTCATTTTTGTCGTTTGGTCTTGGGCCAGATTATTGAGAGTTTGAATTCATATAAGCCTTAATGAGGTGTATTTCCATGTCTTAGAGGTCACCTTTGTTGAGTTTGCATTAATAGCCACTCTTGGCCATGTGGTTAATTTTCAAAAATGGCCCAATTTTTTCTTGCATGTGTCTTAAGCCACTAACTCTATTTAATCTTATTTTTCCCATTCAGGTATGAAGCGATTTGCTAGAGTTTGAGCATGATAAATACCCCAGGACCATTCTAGTCAAAGACCATGGTATGCACGAGCTGCTTGAAGAAACTTTTTAATTTTTTTTAGTATATTTTATGATTGTCTTTTAATTTTTAGTCTTGTACAGTCGTATCGAGTCTGTCGGTCTAGTTAAGATTGTCGAGTCTTTTGTTATAGTACTTCCTGTTTTGTATTTGAAAAACCAAAAAATTTATAAATGAAAAATTCCAAAAAAAGATTTTTGTTTCTTAGTTTATTTTATCCATTACTTTTCAAGAACTATGCTTGATCTGATTCATGAGGGCATGATACGTAGGCAACCTACATAGGGTTCGATCGAATCATTTTTCTGAAAACTAAAAAAAAAAAAAGAAAAAACAGAGAATGAATTGTGGATGTGAGAAATGAGAGGAAAGAAAAGAGTGACAATTAAAAGAAAAGGAAAGGAAGGAAAACGAACAATCCAAGAAGTGCTGGAAAAGAAAGAAAAAGAAGGTTGAAGTGAACCAAATTGGGATGATGCCAAATGATCTTTTGACCCTCGAAGCCATTCTAGAACCATTAATTGTTGCTAGGGCATTGCATGCAATATGATATTTATGTCTGATAAATGCTCTAACGCTAACATGTTGGCTTTGTTTTACTCCGCTTTGTTACTTTCACTGTTGCCATAACAGAGGGTGGTTAGTTTGTGGCACTTTGGAAATTCATCCATACAACACAATGTCAAAAAACAAGAAATCCATGGCTGGCAAAAACTTGGACACAAGAGTTGTTGACCCGCCGAGGGAGTTTGTGGAGTCAGAGTCTGAATTGAAAGATGAGGTCCAAATGTTGAAACAACAGATGGCGAAAATGTATCAAGCCTGGATTAAAGGACATCCTCCACCTTCATTCCCTACCAACTATACAGAAAATCATGTCCCCATTCCACCACTATCACAAGTCCAGGTTCCTACTACCATTGATCTTTTCCCATAACACGCACCAGGCTTCACCCCTTACCACAATTACCCTAGCGCTTCCTCCCAAACTTTCCATGGTCCACCAGTCAAAACAACTGCATTCCCAGCTCCAAACACCCAAGACATTGCATAGAATCCTTTACCTGTACATGATGATGCAAGCTTTGTGGGAAAGATGCATGGTGACATGGAGTATGAGAATCTTCTTGGGAAGTTGCTGGCTGAAGTTCATAATGTTGAAATTGGTGAAGGTCCCGGTAATTTTGATGTGCAATCTAGTAGCTAATATGTTGAGCTTGGTAATTGGAAAGACACTCCTTTCTTGGTTGGCCGGGAGGAGTTTTGGTGGTTTATTTTATTGTCATTTCTGCTTGTCCCGGTTATTTCAGGGTTGTAATCCGGACATTATCATGTGGCTCAAAATCTTCTTCTTCTCATTTTGTCTAGTTTGTTTAGTTGTAGTAACTCGTCTAATGTTCTTTAGGATTATTCCAGGGGTTGCAACCCATGTCTGTTTTGCTTGTTTTGTTCAAACCCTGTTCACCATCTATCTAAAACAATCTCCTATTTTCTGTTAATTCTAGTAAGTTTTGTTAGGTCACATTTCCTTTTATAGTTCTTTCCATGCCGCCTCTAGTGAGATTACATGCACGCATAATTTTCAGCCTGATCTTGAAAGCTAGTCTGATCATGAAGCAATGGTACATTTTTGAACATCACAAAAGAGGCATTTGAGGAAACAAGTAAAGATTCACGCATTATGAGATAAACTAAAGCTTGAATTGAGTGAAACTGAGGCAGTAAGTTTGGAAATCAAGAGTTTGATAAGAGCATACAACAAGGAAATGTTTCTCAAGCAGTTTGAGGTAAATCAGTCAGTGCTGAAATACATTCTTCCACATCAAGGTAAGGTTGAATCAAGTTTGTTCTGAGTTGGCAATGATCATTCATTGGGACAAAGGTATTGCTTGTCAGCACTTTCTATTTGTAATGATGCCATCAATAGATACTGCGCATGATTTCTTTGCTTATCTTCAATTTTATGCTTGCACTTGGCATTCTCAAAGTTTGGTATGACGAGGGCTTTTTATTCTGCTACCCAAACACTTTTACCCGTTGCTACCCATTTTTAGCCCTAATTTTTTGTTTCAAACCCCTCTTTTGGAATCAGAAATATAGTCAGGACCTAGAAAATAAAAAGAAAAAGAGAAAAAGAAGAAAAAAAGAGGAAAAGAGAAAAGGAAAAAAAAAGTAGAAAAAAAAAGAGAAAAAGACATAGTAACAAAAAGTAGTCCTTTGAACTACGTTCGACCTGATTTTTGTCACCACAAGACATGTAGGCAGCCTTACGGTTCAGTCATACCAAATAAAGTATTTCATAATTCCCGAATCAATACTGGGGCAGATTTTCTAAGAAATCCCATCAAAGAAAAAAAATCCAAAAAAATGCCCCAAACTTCATGAAACTGGGGCAGAAGTTTTAATTTAGCCAAAAGACCCGATTCCAAAAGTTGTAATTTTGAACCCTTTCATCTTGAATTATTTGATCCGTCATGCTACCCTTCCTTTCTAACCCTATCCAAAAGCCTACATTACGGTCCAAAGAAAGACCTTCCGACCAATCATTGAGGATGCCATATCAAGTGTTGGTGAAAGTATGATCTCCCTGCATCATGGGTAATACCTTCGTTCTCAGAACAATGAGAGAAAATGATAAAATGAGAGAGTCTTATCGGTGAAAACCCTCAGGGGAACTGTAAGGCGACAGTGAGTTGAGAAAATGAGCAAAATGAGAGAGGCTTGATGGTGAAAACCCTTCAGGGCACTACAAGTCGACTAAGGATTGTGGATCAAATGGGACAATTGAAGCGCTGAAGCCCAGTTTCACAGCGAAGAGGTACAACAAGAGTCAAATATTAGACTTTCTTGAGAGATTAGGCCACTTAGTCCAAAGGTGCATGTCATGGTCATTTGAGTTGGTATCTACATCTGATAAGTTTCTACTTCGTAATTTTTTTGTCAAGTATCATCTCTTTCCCTTGTCCCTTATTTTGTTCCTCTCGTTTTGTTCAAGTTCCTTCTTGAGTCTGTTTGGTCAGAACAAGTGAGAAATGACTTTAAAATTTACCACCAGCTTTCCAATTGCACAAAGCGGAGTTTGGCCATGCACATCACAATTGACATGATTTTGAAGCATGGTGATAATTGAGGTTCAGGCAGTTGAGTGGATCTTGAATTTTGAGAAAATACAAAGACTCAACAACTCTCAAAATAAAAACACAATGCAACAAGTGAATGTGAGAGATTCAGGTCAGAGGTTTTGTGGTCTAATTCCAATCAAAAGGTCAAACAACTCCTTGCTAGCCTGAAGCAACTAATTAAGATTAAACATGGAGGTGGCGGAAGCAGACGCTTAACAACGATGCCACAAAGTAACCACCATATTTTAAAACTAACCAGATTTTATTTGTCTAAAGCAGGGGCAAGAATCTTTAAGTCCAGAGGGAACTCCCATGAAAAAGCATGGTTCAGGGAGCAAAAATTCTATTCAGAACCCTCCAAGATGGGAGCGTGCCTCAGGTAAGTTCATTCTTAGTTCTCAGGACCCTCCTGGATAAAGGGATTTAGTTTTAGAATTCTCAGGACCCTCCTGGATAATGGGATTTAATTTTAGAATTTTCAGGACCCTCCTGGATAATGGGATTTAGTTTTAGAATTCTCAGGACCCTCCTGGATAATGGGATTTAATTTTAAAAGTTCTCAGGATCCTCCTGGATAATGGGATTTAGTTTAAAGTTTTCAGGACCCTCCTGCATAATGGGATTTAATTTTAGAATTTTCAGGACCCTCTTGGATAATGGGATTTAATTTAAAGTTCTCATGACCCTCCTGGATAATGGGATTTAATTTTAGAATTTTCAGGACCCTCCTAGATAATGGGATTTAATTTTAGATTTCTCAGGACCCTCCTGGATAATGGGATTTAATTTTGGAATTTTCAGGACCCTGCTGGATAATGGGATTTAATTTTAGAATTTTCAGGACCCTCCTGGATAATGGGATTTAATTTTAGAATTTTCAGGACCCTCTTGGATAATGAGATTTAATTTTAGAGTTCTCAGGACCCTCCTGTATAATGGGATTTAATTTTAGAATTTTCAGGACCCTCCTGGATAATGGGATTTAGTTTAGAATTCTCAGGACCCTCCTGGATAATGGGATTTAGTTTTAGAGTTCTCAGGACCCTCCTGGATAATGGGATTTAATTTTAGAATTTTCAGGACCCTCCTGGATAATGGGATTTTATTTTAGAATTTTCAGGACCCTCCTGGATAATGGGATTTATTTTTAGAATTTTCTGGACCCTCCTGGATAATGGGATTTAATTTTAGAATTTTCAGGACCCTCCTAGATAATGGGATTTAGTTTTAGAATTTTCAGGACCCTCCTGGATAATGGGATTTAATTTTAGAATTTTCAGGACCTTCCTGGATAATGGGATTTAGTTTGGAATTCTCAGGACCCTCCTAGATAATGGGATTTAGTTTTAGATTTTTCAGGACCCTCCTGGATAATGGGATTTAATTTTAGATTTTTCAGGACCCTCCTGGATAATGGGATTTAGTTTAGAGTTCTCAGGACCCTCCTGGATAATGGGAGTTAATTTTAAAAATTTTTAGGACCCTCCTAGATAATGGGATTTAATTTTAGAATTCTCAGGACCCTCCTGGATAATGGGATTTAATTTTAGAATATTCAGGACCCTCATGGATAATGAGATTTAATTTTAGAGTTTTCAAGACCCTCCTGGATAATGAGATTTAATTTTAGAGTTCTCAGGACCCTCCTGGATAATGGGATTTTTTTTTAGAATTTTCATGACCCTCCTGGATGATGGGATTTAGTTTTAGAATTTTCAGGACCCTCCTGGATAATGGGATTCAGTTTTAGAATTTTCAGGACCCTCCTGGATAATGGGATTTAATTTTAAAATTCTCAGGACCCTCCTGGATAATGGGATTTAATTTAGAATTTTCATTACCCTCCTGGATAATGGGATTTAGTTTTAGAATTCTCAGGACCCTCTTGGATAATGGGATTTAGTTTTACAATTCTTAGGACCCTCCTGGATAATGGGATTTAATTTTAGATTTTTCAGGACTCTCCTGGATAATGGGATTTAGTTTTAGAATTCTCAGGGCCCTCCTGAATAATGAGATTTAGTTTTAGAATTCTCTGGACTCTCCTGGATAATGGGATTTAATTTTAGAATTTTCAGGACCCTCCTGGATAATGGGATTTAATTTTAGAGTTCTCAGGACCCTCCTGGATAATGGGGTTTAATTTTAGAATTCTCAGGACCCTCCTGGATAATGGGATTTAATTTTTGAATTTTCAGGACCCTCCTGGATAATGGTATCTAACTTTCAAACTCTAAGAGCTTTGTAGGTAGCATGATCCAATTAACATTCAGATTTATGCCCGAATCCCAAACTGGGGCAGAAAAATATCCTTTGTTTTGTCTGTTTTGTTATAATGTCAGGCGCCCACCTGGACAACGAGGGAAATCATTTTAGAAATCAGTTCATGCTAGAAGTAGCAGAAGCTCGCGGCAAGAATGCGAGTCAACAATCCGAGGTGATCAACAAGTAATTTCAATCCAGAATAGAAAAGAAAAACAAAAAAAAAAAAAGAAAAGGGAGGTGAGTCCAAAATGCAGAGGCCGAGACAAGAGGTGGATCGCTCAAGACATGACTAAAGTCACAAGCATTGTAAGTCCGGTTTTGATCCGAAAAGTAGAAGAAAAGGAACTAACACTGCATTTAGGGAGCCTCAAGGTTCAGACCTAAAGTCTACATGAAGAACCATTCAAGACTCAAAATCAAGCTTCAGAAGATTTATAGATAGGGATCTTGTAACTCATAGTTAATAGGTTTAGTTAGTCTTTTTCATTTTCTGATTTGGATGTAATGGTTGGAACCGCGGACTGGAACCTCGACGGCACTCGACTCAACTCTCCACCTCGGTACACTCCATCATCTCATTCACTTCTGAACTACACGTGGCATGATTCCTCTATAGCCGAGGATATGTAGGCAGCTCAGATACCAGAGCTCGGTCACATTCTCTTTTCTTCTAGTTGGTCTTTTAAATAAGGGTCAGGTCAAAAATCCTGTCTAGTCGTTCTTTGTCTCAAAATACTTTGTATTTTCAGTCAAAGACGGGCACCTATAGACACGTAATTTTTGACCTTACCCAAAATTTAACCCATTTTAGCGTAGAATATTTAATTTAGGTGTCATATAGTTATTTCCACTAATTTTAACTCTTTTACATCATCTTTATCGCAAAATTGAAAATTACAAAAATATTTTCTTTTATTTAGGTTATTGATATTTTATTTTTGCTACTTTTAGTTTATCTACCTTACATGAAATTCAAAATATAAAAATAGTTAGACTTTATTTTCAAGGATATTAGTGTTTTGGGTAGTAATGTTATTTAATTGAACAATAATTTTAATCTAATTTTATGTTTATCTTTTAGTATGAAAATTAAAAATATCAAAATAGTTTAACAATATAGTATTTTTTTAATTAGGATTAACTTCATATTTTATATGGAATAAATATTAGGCTTGTTAAGCTTTTCTTATCCAAAAATTTGGCCCAATTACTTTTAAATCCTCAAGCCAAACGGACCCCTCTCCCTAGCCCAACCTCCCTGCCGCACCAGCCCAAAAATCGGGCAAACCCGCCCAAGACCCCTCTTCTTCATAACAGGGGAGCAAAACACAACCCTAGCTGAAACAAATAGTGACACCAGCCGCCCAACACCCTTCAGCTATTCCACCTTCAACCTTAGGTAACAATGAAAACCATAGAGACCCTTGAACTTTATCTTCAACCTTGAACACAAAAAACCTAGGAGACCACCTGAATTTCATTAAAAACACCATAGCCACCCCATCGCTCAGCCACGCCACCATTCTCGCTGCCAGTCACTCTTCAACCAACGACCCCTAATCTCGACCTCCTCCATACCCAAAAATTGCCAGAAATCCCTAAATATCGACCACCAACAGTCGCCTAGCTCCCTCTCTTGCTCTCACCCCAAATGACCCTCCAATCTCCATTGCCACCTCTGTCTCTCACAGCATCAACCTAACGAAAACCAAATGAATCCCATTTTTCTTCTTCGACTAGTGGCAACAACACAGCCATATCTCAACCCTTGCCCGCCGGAAAACATAGCCACACATCCACACACAATAGCGGCAACTTCCATCCTACAAAACAACCAGCCAGTACCCTTTCTTCAACAACAAAAGGCCCTAACGAAAATTCCCCAAAAAGATTAGAATTCTTTTAGCTTATTATTTCCATTTCTGTTTTGATTTTCCTTCATGGACTTCGACTGAAATTTGGTTCTGTGTTCGTTGTCGATTTGAGCTGAGGTGACGATTCAAAGTGGCTTGCAATTCCGTTCGAGTTTTGGTCTGAGTTAGTAATTCTTGCTGTTTGCTGTAGGTTTGGATCGAGGTTCCGGGTTTTAGTTCCGGTCGAAAATTATTTCTTAATTTTTTGTTCTTTCTTGTTGGATTACAGAAGCGAGAGTTGTGTATATCTGATTTCTTTCCATTGTTACGTAGAGGAATTATTTTAATGAAGCTTATGTTTTCCAAGTTCTCTTTGGTTTGGATCATTGTTGCCTACCAAGTGCTTTTGAAGCTCGTATTTTTGTCGTTTGCTTGTCACTAAATTTGAAAGCTTGACTATCATGCTTCCACAGTTATATTTCATTTTTATGACATATCATTTGATAGAAGTTTCAGCTTCAAATCTGATTGATTATGTCTCCGTCTGAGTTTATTACAAAATCAAAGTTGTTGAGTTCAGTCCGATCCGGTTTCAGTCATCGTTAAAGGGTCGAGTTTGTGTCATTGAGGTTTCCGATATGAGATTAGTGAGCTTTACGGTGAGGTTTTCAGTTCAAAGTTGCATCGTGTTTTTGGCTTGAGGTTCATATTTGAGGGGTGGTCCTAAGGCTTACCATCTGTCTTGTATAAAAAGAGTTGAGGCATTTCTGCGAAAATATGGAGTTATTGAAGCGGTTTACATTGAGAAACCGAACTCCGTTCAACTGACTCGTCGCTGTATTGGCAAGAGTTTTTCCGTTGAGGTCTTGTTCATATGTACAATCATAGTTTGAGTTGAGTCAGCGAGGTCATTGTCCGAGCTTTCGATCTCAAGGTTCGTCGAGGTCACCGGAATGGTTCACTTTTCGAGTCAGCTGCAAGCAGTAGGATTCTCTTGACATTTATCTGCTAACGTTAAAATTTGCTATCCGTGAGTTCCAATCCCTTTTCTCTTTTCTTAAATCCTTAATTTTTCTTTCTGATTATCTGTTGATATGTTTCATTTGATGCTCTGTTTGAAGTAATCAAAGTTCGTACATGATTCATTATTGGGAATGGGATATTTATCTTAATTAGTGTTTGGAATCTAATTTGCTTGCTGTGATTGAATTGGACTAACTCAATAGATTAAGGGAGGAAGTTGACTTAATTAGTCAAGTTGAATTAAAATGTCCACAGAAGTAAAAGTTGAAGAAAACATAATTGTGTTTAATGTGACTCGCTTTAACACTTCTATTTAGTTATTGTTAGCTCTTTCATTGAACGCTAGGAATATGCTTAGGCCGACCACACTCGGGTAGGCAAGCCGTAAGATTTTGTTAATTTTGAAGCGAGAGGTCGCCCCCTTAGTTAAATTTAACCGGGGAATGCCCCAAAGGACTTGTATATATATTTTATTTCGGGGAATGCCCCGTAGTACTTGTACTTGGAGGCAAAAAGTAGAGCTTATAGTTTATTTTTTTACTGTTATTTTTCTCTTATTAGGTGGGGACGACCTCGAGCACTTTTGAGTTTTTCTTTGTCTATGTGAGTTTTTCCTCAATTTGAATGTTTTGAAAGCCAACTTGATCATGTACGCAACCGTGACTTTCACGGGACTTGGGGAGTGCCTAACACCATCTCCCAGAGTCAAATGAACTCCCTTATCCAAATCTCTGGTGTAGACTTAGTTTTTAGAGTATCAAGTGTTTTGAAAGGAAAAGAACTATTTTTAGAAAAATGGTGGCCTAGCACACCGAAATCAAATGTCAGGTGGAGACTCTGAATAATTTCCTTTTGAACACCACTTTTGTTACTTTGAAAATTGAAAAATCCTTTTCAACCTTTTTCAAAATTCTTTTATTTATTTAAGAGGGTTTTGTGAGGTTTGGTAAAAAAAAGGGTGTGACAAACATGACATGCACATAATTCTCAGTCTGACTTTAAAAGTCAAATTAGCAATGAAACAATATTGAAGATGTAAGGATACTCGGAAGAAACAAAACTTATCGGAATAATGTGAAGCCTGAATCAAGTGAAATTGGAAAACAGAACGAAAAGAAACGCCGTGGAAATACATCATGCTTCATCGGTTTAAAGCCAAAGGCAAGAGTACCCAAGGTTAAAGGAACCATTCATGGTGTCGAGATTGTTGCCCAATGGCACTAAGAATCGGCAAATACAGAAGGCGAATATGTGAATCAATCAAAGGTGTTTAACTTGGTAGATTTTTAAGATTGGAATGACGAAGGCATTTTATTCGGCTATCCAAATACTTTATCCATTGTCATCCCTTTGAGCCTTATATATTTTCTTTCATATCCCTCTTTCGGAATCAACAACAAAAATAAAGGATTGAACTGGGAAATCAAATGGAGAAACAGAAGAAAAGAGAAAAGAAGAGAAAAAGAAAGGAGAAAAAAAGAAAAAAAGAAAAAAAGAAAGAAAAATAAAAAGATAAAAGAAAAAGAAAAGAAAAAATAAAATAAAATAAATAAAAATACAAAAGAAGAAATCGGGAGAAGTCAAATCGCAACAATGAAGCGATCTTATGATCCAAACTACGTTTGACTTGATCCCTAAAGGGTACGTAGGCAGTATCACTGAGGTTCAGTCACAATAAAGGAAAAATCCAACAAAATCCCCCAAGAAAGAAACTGGGGCAGAAGTTATGGTTGTTGAATAAATACGATTCCGGAAGTTGTAATCTTTAACCCACGTTAAAATATTTTGAGCTTTTATATCCCTTTTTCTAAATCCCATCCAAAAGCCTGCATTACGATCCAAAGGAAGACCTTCCGATCAATCTTCAAGAAATGCGGAGTCAAACGAGCAAAGGTGAATCACATCAGCGGCAACACTCGAGTCCGAATAAAGGAGAATGAAGAATTCAAGAAATAATGAGAACCACCATGGGACTCGAAGATGAAAGAAATCAAAATGAGAGAGTCTTATCGGTGAAAACCCTCACGAGCACCATAAGACGACAGTGAGTTGAGAGAAAAATCAAATGAGAGAGGCTTGATGGTGAAAACCCTATGGGCACTACAAGTCGACTAAGGATTACGAATAAGATTGGGCAAATAGAGTATTGAAGACCGGTTTCACAGAAAATTGCAACAAGAGCTGAGCATCAGATTTGTTATACATAAAAGGCTGAAAGTGCATGTCAAGGTCGCTAGAGTCGGTATTCACATCCGATAAGTCATTCTTCTGTAGGTTTCTTGTTTAGGAATTGTATTTTCATTTCTCTATTCTTCACACCTTGTTTTATCCTCCCTCTTATTGAGTCTGTCGGGTCATAACATGTAAAAAAATGATTTCAAAATTTGCCACCAAGCTTTCCAATTGCATGAAATGGGATTTGGCTAACACGACAATTGTTGTAAGTCAGGAAAAGACAAGGCCAGTGCTTTAAGCCAAAAAGAGCAATATGTGCAATGAAGTGGATAACAATTTAAAAATGTTTGGGGTTTATGCGAGACACAAAGGTCAGCAAAGTGCCAACTCGGGAACAATATAACAAATGGAAGTATGGGGTTTGAACAGAGACAGGATATATATTCTGACGAAAGAAAGAGTCAGTCAAGAAACACCAAGGTTGTCAAATAAAGTCATTGAAGGAGTCATAGACTTCAAGATAAGATTTTGTGGGACCCGTCAAGAAAGGAGTAACATACATGCCGTAAGGAAGATGGGTTTGAATAAAGAAGAAGTGAAAATGGATAGTCGGTGAACAGGCCAAGCATTCAAGTGGAAAGTTCAAGGCCAAAACCAACCACCGCATTTAAAACTAACAGATTTTTCTTTGTTTTGAAACAGGAGCAAAAGATATTCTATAAAAGAATTATCAAACTGGGGCAGGAAAAAGTTTTCTGTCATTTTTCTTGAAATCGGATAGTCATCCGAAGAGCATGAAGGTGAATACAATTGTTTTTGAAGATGAACAATGCAAGTTGAAAGGTGAATGAAACAAGTGTCGGAGAATGATAAAATCTTAGTCTGGAAACTTTCTCCCAAGACAAAAGTCTTAATCCGATGAATTTTTCACCTAAGATAAATGGATAAAATCTTAGTCTATTGAATCTTTCTCCCAAGATAAAAGTCTTGGTCTGATGAATTTCTCACCTAAGATGAAAAGAATGAATCTTAGTTTGTTGAAACTTTCTCCTAAGATAAAATCTTAGTCTGGTGAATTTTTTACCTAAGATAAAGGGATAATGTAAAAGGAAAGACAGAAGTCAATTTGAAATGAAAGTAGAAGTTGGAAAAGGAAACGAAGGTGTAATTTGAAAAGATAAGGAAAGGCATTATTTGAAAACAAAAATTAGAAGTTGGAAAAAAGAAAGAAAGGCAAAAGCCGAAAAAGAAAGGAAAGATTGTTGAATTTGAAAGGCTTAAGAAAGTCTGAATTAAAATGGACTCAGTCTGAAGAATTATCTCCTGGAGTCATAATCTCAGTCCGATGGATATTCTTCTTGAGACAACACGGAAATGGACCCAGTCTAAAGAATTATCTCCTGGAGTCATAAACTAAGTCCGATCGATAATCCTCCTAAGATTGCATTGAAATGGACACAGTCCAATGAGAATCAGAATCTTAGTCTGTTGAAACTTTCTCCTAAGATAAAAGTCTTAGTCTGATGAATTTTTCACCTAAGATAACCTTCAGTCACAAGGTAACACAAAAGTTTTTAATTTTTGTTCAGGCGCCCACCTGGAAAATAAGGGAATACTTTTCTGCATTTTTAATTTCTGTTCAGGCGCCCACCTATAAAACAAGGTAATATTTTCTGAATTTTTCATTTTTCATGCATCAGGAGCCCACCTGGATAACAAGGGAATAGTTTTCTGCATTGCATTTCATGCATCAGGCGCCCACCTGGATAATAACTATTAATATATATTTTTTACTCACTGAGTACTTAGTATTCACCCCTACTCCTTGCACCTTTGTGTGCAGATTCAGGTACACAGGAGGGTTAGATGAGCACTCCAGCTTATATCAGAGTTATTTCGAGTTGCTGAGGTAGCTGCCGGCGTTCGCAGAACCTAGCTTCTCTTTCCTTTCAGTTATTACTATATGTTTCAGACTTGAGTATTTCATTTAGTATTTCTATGAATATTCAGTTTTGTTTAGAGGCTCTAGACTCGTGACCCCAGATCTTTGGGAGTGTTATTTCGATATTCACACTTGTCAGTATTTGTTCATACTATTATTATTGGAGTATTTATTGACTTATATATTCTTCTTGAGATGTCCTTTTGGGACTGGTTTTCTACCTGAAATCAGTTATTGGTCTGGCTTGCCTAGCTTTAGTGTTAGGCGCCATCACGACCGGATTTGGGTCGTGACAAGTTGGTATCAGAGCCTAGGTTACTAGGACTCGCGAGTCATGAGCCGGTTTAGTAGGCTTCCACTGATCGGTACGTAGACGTCCGTATCTATCCTCGACATTTTGGAAATACTTCACTTTCTTGGAATTCTTATCGTGTGCATTTGATTCAGCTTAAGAAATAACTCTTTAAATTACTTCCACATGTCTGTACACGTATGCGAGCATTCAGTAATACATCTGCATCGATGGCTGGAGATTCCCCGGTCGAGAAACGAGATGTAATCTCCGTGAGTTCATGTTGGGCCAATCTGGAGGTCTTGAGGCCGAATCTTTGCCTACGGCTTGAGCACCGAAGTGTTGATAATGCGAGCAAGTACTTTTAACTTATGTGTTCGGTAATGTCCTTATTAATGGGGATGGCGATCAGATATCCACGTGATGAGTAAGTTAGCGCTATGAGGTATATCTATGTGATTTTGGTAGTGACGAAGAACTTTGTGGGATAATAGATGAACTGTTAAGCGATTCATTCCTATTGCGATCTATTTTGTAGCCCCAAGTTATGGGATTGTGATGAATATTATTGTATCTCCTAGTTGGAAAGTTAAGTGCAATACGTGTGGCGGTATGAGTTTTCAGACTCAGAAAGACTAAACTGGCGGTATTATATATGTGTTATGATTCAAATAAGTGCAACGCATGTCCCTGTATCAATTTTTATAATGTAAAATAGGCAGTTTTGAGGTTAATGTTGTTGATATTCATTTTGATGTTTTGTTAAGTTGTAGTCGTGCTGTTAGGATGGTTTTGGTGATTCTCTGGCAGGTGGATAGGCCCAATTACAAAGGAAACTCTACCGAAAGTTTTGAAAAATATGGGACTTAGTAAAAATTTGGTCGCCTAGAGAATAAGCTTAACTATTATGTGGGTGAATGCAATAAAAGGCAGAAGAGTTAAAACTTCAGATGATTTGTGTTTCCACAAGCTTATGGAAGAGCGAGTTTAATATCACTATGGTAATACGACAGCAATAGAGCATACGCATGATGAATATGATGTGCTATGATATATGGCTTCGAGCCAAGTTGGGGAGGTTGCCGTTGAATAGCTGTGTTCACGATTATGTGCTACGTTGGTTCTGTCTTAAAGTATACTGGCGAACCAGTTCTGATTGCAGAGATTAAGCCGAGAATGGCCCGAGTGAAGGGAAATTTCTACAAAGATGTCATGAGCTCGAATGAGTAGGAAGGGAGTTTAGATTTTTAAGGTAAATTGGTATCGTCTTCAGTGTCACCTAAGACCGGAGTTTTGTAACAAGGGTTTTACGACCTGGCTAATAATTCTTGATCGCTCTTCAGCGTTATTGCGACCGATGGGTTGGAGGTAAGCCCCAAATATTATTGCGGTAAGTTGTGGGAGTGTGTCCCACTGGAAGATTGTATAAGTGTGGCATGCAATCACTTGACTGGTTAAAGATGTAAACCAAGTATGAAGGTTGCGATGGTGTCGTTAAATTGAGGAATTCATGCTTGGAAGGCACTTGGACTATTGAGTTATGAACTAGGGAGGATTACTCTGATTACGATGGTTGTTATTGTGTTCTATAAAGAAAATGGAAGTTATTATGAACCTTTGAAAGGTTATTAGGCTAGTTCAGTGTGATCAGAGTCGGCTTTAAGTCGGTGGATAGAGGCAATGAGAATAATGGCTCTATATTAGGCCAGATGTATGCATTTTTGTAATGCGGTCCTCGTGGAGGAGTAGTTAGATTGATGTTTCATTGTCAGATATTTCGCATAGTGATGAATTGGGCTGGGTGAGTCATGAGAAGCCTCGAGAAATTGCTATATGTTAAGAATCCGCGGGATGATGTTATATGAGCATCTTGGCTTTTGAAATTCCAATTGTATGTCACACCTTAGTCGTGCTTGGGTTTTGTAGTTTATAACGTTAAATATTCCTCAGGGATGATATCATGCACTTAGCATGCGTACGATCGATACTCGACACTATTGTTACAACCAAAAACCCGGTCGTGATGGCGCCCAGCACACTGCTAGGCCAGCCCGATCAATCAACAACAATTACGGAGCTATGAGCTCGCCTTATAGCATTTAAGCATAACAATTTATAAGCCAACAGTAATGAAAATATCAAACCAGGGAACCAAGTCCCAAACAGTACAACTCCCCAAAGACCGAGGGGTCAAGAGTCATGAGCCTCTACAGATAGCATAAGTATAATAGTGTTTATACATGATACCAAGTGCGGAAAGAAATAGCAAATACAGAATCAAAAGACAGTGGAAAGGAATATCGGGTCCTGCGGACTCTGCAACTACCTCGAATATCCCATAGAAGTCGCCTCGAACGGCTACCGGATCAGGACTGCTGAGAGGTACCTGGATCTGCACACAAGGTGCAGGGAGTAAAATGAGTACTGCCAGACTCAGTGGTAATAAACAGGGGTAAGACAGCGTAGATAAGAAATCCACAATATAGTATAACAGCTAGCAGATGTAGCTAAATGTAATGAAATGCATGAAATGACCGCTACGACGCGTAGCCCGATCCAATTTAGGTACTCGTGCTCA